>CAMAOC010000407.1:0-45427 GCA_945859555.1 Megachile ligniseca
AGAATAATAACAGTTATAGCGATAATAATAATAATAATAATAAGGATAATAATAACAGTTATAGCGATAATAATAATAATAATAATATGGATAATAATAATAGTTATAAGGAGAAAGACAAGAGGAATAGGGATAATAATAATAGTAACAAGAAATAATAATAACAGTTATAGCGATAATAATAATAGTATTAAGGATGAAGGCAAGAGTAATACGGACAGTAATAATAGTAACATGAATAATAATAACAGTTATAGCGATAATAATAATAGTAATAAGGATAATAATAATAGTTGTAAGGATATAGACAAGAGTAATAGGGATAATAACAATAGAATAAGCATAATAATAACAGTTATAGCGATAATAATAATAGTAATAAGGATAATAATAACAGTTATAGCGATAATAATAATAATAATAAGGATAATAATAATAGTTATAAGGATAAAGACAAGAGGAATGCTGATAATAGTAATAGTAATAAGAATAATAATAACAGTTATAGCGATAATAATAATAGTAATAAGGATAATAATAACAGTTATAGCGATAATAATATTAATAATAATAAGGATAATAATAATAGTTATAAGGATAAAGACAAGAGGAATAGGGATAATAGTAATAGTAATAAGAATAATAATAACAGTTATAGCGATAATAATAATAGTATTAAGGATAATAATAACAGTTGTAGCGATAATAATAATAGTATTAAGGATAATAATAACAGTTATAGCAATAATAATAATAGTAACAAGAATAATAATAACAGTTATAGCGATAATAATAATAGTATTAAGGATAATAATAACAGTTATAGCGATAATAATATTAGTAATAAGGATAAAGACAAGGGTAATAGGGATAATAATAATAGTTATAAGGATATAGACAAGAGTAATAGGGATAGTAACAATAGAATAAGCATAATAATAAGAGTTATGGCGATAATAATAATAGTAATAAGGATAATAATAACAGTTATAGCGATAGTAATAATAATAATAAGGATAATAATAATAGTTATAAGGATAAAGGCAAGAGCAATGGGGATAATAGTAATAGTAATGAGAATAATAATAACAGTTATAGCGATAATAATAATAGTAATAAGGAGAATAATAACAGTTATAGCGATAATAATAATAATAATAAGGATAATAATAACAGTTATAGCGATAATAATATTAATAATAATAAGGATAATAATAATAGTTATAAGGATAAAGACAAGACGAATAGGGATAATAGTAATAGTAATAAGAATAATAATAACAGTTATAGCGATAATAATAATAGTATTAAGGATAATAATAACAGTTGTAGCGATAATAATAATAGTATTAAGGATAATAATAACAGTTATAGCAATAATAATAATAGTAACAAGAATAATAATAACAGTTATAGCGATAATAATAATAGTAATAACAATAATAATAACAGTTATAGCGATAATAATAATAGTAATAAGGAGAAAGACAAGAGGAATAGGGATAATAATAATAGTAACAAGAATAATAGTAACAGTTATAGCGATAATAATAATAATAATAAGGATAATAATAATAGTTATAAGGAGAAAGACAAGAGCAATAGAGATAGTAACAATGGAATAAGCATAATAATAACAGTTATAGCGATAATAATAATAGTAATAAGGATAATAATAACAGTTATAGCGGTAATAATAATATTAATAAGGATAATAATAATAGTTATAAGGATAAATACAAGAGGAATAGGGATAATAATAATAGTAATAAGAATAATAATAACAGTTATAGCGATAGTAACAATAGTTATAAGGATAAAGGCAAGAGTAATACGGATAGTAACAGTAGAATAAGTATAATAATAACAGTTATAGCGATAATAATAATAATAATAAGGATAATAATAATAATTTAAGGGGAAAGACAAGAGGAATAAGGATAATAATAATAGTAACAAGAATAATAATAACAGTTATAGCGATAATAATAATAGTATTAAGGATGAAGGCAAGAGTAATACGGACAGTAATAATAGTAACATGAATAATAATAACAGTTATAGCGATAATAATAATAGTAATAAGGATAATAATAATAGTTGTAAGGATATAGACAAGAGTAATAGGGATAATAACAATAGAATAAGCATAATAATAACAGTTATAGCGATAATAATAATAGTAATAAGGATAATAATAACAGTTATAGCGATAATAATAATAATAATAAGGATAATAATAATAGTTTATAAGGATAAAGACAAGAGGAATGCTGATAATAGTAATAGTAATAAGAATAATAATAACAGTTATAGCGATAATAATAATAGTAATAAGGATAATAATAACAGTTATAGCGATAATAATATTAATAATAATAAGGATAATAATAATAGTTATAAGGATAAAGACAAGAGGAATAGGGATAATAGTAATAGTAATAAGAATAATAATAACAGTTATAGCGATAATAATAATAGTAATAAGAATAATAATAACAGTTAAAGCGATAATAATAATAGTAATAGGAATAATAATAACACTTATAGCGATAATAATAATAGTATTAAGGATAATAATAACAGTTATAGCGATAATAATAATAGTCATAAGGAGAAAGAAAAGAGGAATAGGGATAATAATAATAGTAACAAGAATAATAATAACAGTTATAGCGATAAAAATAATAGTATTAAGGATAAAGGCAAGAGTAATACGGAGAGTAATAATAGTAACAAGAATAATAATAACAGTTATAGCGATAATAATAATAGTATTAAGGATAATAATAACAGTTATAGTGATAATAATAATAGTATTAAGGATAATAATAACAGTTATAGGGATAATAATAATAGTAACAAGAATAATAATAACAGTTATAGCCATAATAATAATAGTATTAAGGATAAAGGCAAGAGAAATACGGACAGTAATAATAGTAACAAGAATAATAATAACAGTTATAGCGATAATAATAATAGTATTAAGGATAATAATAACAGTTATAGCGATAATAATAATAGTAACAAGAATAATAATAACAGTTATAGCGATAATAATAATAGTATTAAGGATAATAATAACAGTTATAGCGATAATAATAATAGTTATAAGGATAAAGGCAAGAGTAATACGGATAGTAACAACAGAATAAGCGTAATAATAACAGTTATAGCGATAATAATAATAGTAATAAGGATTAATAATAATAGTTATATGGATAAAGACAAGAGTAATACGGATATTAACAATAGAATAAGCATAATAATAACAGTTATAGCGATAATAATAATAATAATAAGGATAATAATAACAGTTATAAGGATAAAGACAAGTGGAATACGGATAATAGTAATAATAATAAGAATAATAATAACAGTTATAGCGATAATAATAATAGTATTGAGGATAATAATAATTGTAATAAGGATAATAATAATAGTAATAAGAATAATAATAACAGTTATAGCGATAATAATAATAATAATAAGGATAATAATAATAGTTATAGCGATAATAATAATAATAATAAGGATAATAATAATAGTTATTAGGAGAAAGACAAGAGGAATAGGGATAATAATAATAGTAACAAGAATAATAATAACAGTTATAGCGATAATAATAATAGTATTAAGGATAAAGGCAAGAGGAATAGGGATAATAATAATAGTAACGAGAATAATAGTAACAGTTATAGCGATAATAATAATAGTAATAAGGATTAATAATAATAGTCATATGGATAAAGACAAGAGCGATACGGATAGTAACAATAGTAATAAGAATAATAATAACAGTTAAAGCGATAATAATAATAGTAATAGGAATAATAATAACAGTTATAGCGATAATAATAATAGTATTAAGGATAATAATAACAGTTATAGCGATAATAATAACAGTATAAGAATAATAATAACACTTAAAGCGATAATAATAATAGTAATAGGAATAATAATAACAGTTATAGCGATAATATTAATAGTATTAAGGATAATAATAACAGTGTTAGCGATAATAATAATAGATATCAGGAGAAAGACAAGAGGAATAGGGATAATAAAAATAGTAACAAGAATAATAACAACAGTTATAGCGAAAATAATAATAATAATAAGGATAATAATAATAGTTATAAGGATAAAGACAAGAGGAATAGGGATAATAGTAATAGTAATAACAATAATAATAACAGTTTATAGCGACAATAATAATAGCAAAAAGAATAATAATAACAGTTAACGCGATAATAATAATAGTAATAGGAATAATAATAACAGTTATAGCGATAATAATAATAGTATTAAGGATAATAATAACAGTTAATGCGATAATAATAATAGTTATAAGGAGAAAGAAAAGAGGAATTGGGGTAACAATAATAGTAACAAGAATAATAATAACAGTTATAGCGATAATAATAATAGTAATAAGGATAATAATAATAGTTATAAGGATATAGACAAGAGTAATAGGGATAGTAACAATAGAATAAGCATAATAATAACAGTTATAGCGATAATAATAATAGTAATAAGGACAATAATAACAGTTATAGCGATAATAATAATAATAAAGAGGATAATAATAACAGTTATAGCGATAATAATAATAATAAAGAGGATAATAATAATAGTATTAAGGATAAAGGCAAGAGTAATACGGACAGTAATAATAGTAATAGGAATAATAATAACAGTTATAGCGATAATAATAATAGTATTAAGGATAATAATAACAGTGTTAGCGATAATAATAATAGATATCAGGAGAAAGACAAGAGGAATAGGGATAATAAAAATAGTAACAAGAATAATAACAACAGTTATAGCGAAAATAATAATAATAATAAGGATAATAATAATAGTTATAAGGAGAAAGACAAGAGGAATAGGGATAATAATAATAGTAATAAGAATAATAATAACAGTTATCGCGATAATAATAATAATAATAATAATAAGGATAATAATAATAATTTAAGGGGAAAGACAAGAGGAATAGGGATAATAATAATAGTAACAAGAATAATAATAACAGTTATAGCGATAATAATAATAGTATTAAGGATAAAGGCAAGAGTAATACGGACAGTAATAATAGTAACAAGAATAATAATAACAGTTATAGCGATAATAATAATAGTATTAAGAATAATAATAACAGTGTTAGCGATAATAATAATAGATATCAGGAGAAAGACAAGAGGAATATGGATAATAATAATAGTAACAAGAATAATAATAACAGTTATAGCGATAATAATAATAGTATTAAGGATAATAATAACAGTTATAGCGATAATAATATTAGTAATAAGGATAAAGACAAGGGTAATAGGGATAATAATAATAGTAACAAGAATAATAATAACAGTTATAGCGATAATAATAATAGTATTAAGGATGAAGGCAAGAGTAATACGGACAGTAATAATAGTAACATGAATAATAATAACAGTTATAGCGATAATAATAATAGTAATAAGGATAATAATAATAGTTATAAGGATATAGACAAGAGTAATAGGGATAATAACAATAGAATAAGCATAATAATAACAGTTATAGAGATAATAATAATAGTAATAAGGATAATAATAACAGTTATAGCGATAATAATAATAATAATAAGGATAATAATAATAGTTATAAGGATAAAGACAAGAGGAATGCTGATAATAGTAATAGTAATAAGAATAATAATAACAGTTATAGCGATAATAATAATAGTAATAAGGACAATAATAACAGTTATAGCGATAATAATAATAATAAAGAGGATAATAATAATAGTATTGAGGATAAAGGCAAGAGTAATACGGACAGTAATAATAGTAATAGGAATAATAATAACAGTTATAGCGATAATAATAATAGTATTAAGGATAATAATAACAGTGTTAGCGATAATAATAATAGATATCAGGAGAAAGACAAGAGGAATAGGGATAATAAAAATAGTAACAAGAATAATAACAACAGTTATAGCGAAAATAATAATAATAATAAGGATAATAATAATAGTTATAAGGAGAAAGACAAGAGGAATAGGGATAATAATAATAGTAATAAGAATAATAATAACAGTTATAGCGATAATAATAATAATAATAATAATAAGGATAATAATAATAATTTAAGGGGAAAGACAAGAGGAATAGGGATAATAATAATAGTAACAAGAATAATAATAACAGTTATAGCGATAATAATAATAGTATTAAGGATAATAATAACAGTTACAGTGATAATAATAATAGTATTAAGGATAATAATAACAGTTATAGGGATAATAATAATAGTAACAAGAATAATAATAACAGTTATAGCGATAATAATAATAGTATTAAGGATAAAGGCAAGAGAAATACGGACAGTAATAATAGTAACAAGAATAATAATAACAGTTATAGCGATAATAATAATAGTATTAAGGATAATAATAACAGTTATAGCGATAATAATAATAGTATTAAGGATAATAATAACAGTTATAGCGATAATAATAATAGTAACAAGAATAATAATAACAGTTATAGCGATAATAATAATAGTATTAAGGATAATAATAACAGTTATAGCGATAATAACAATAGTTATAAGGATAAAGGCAAGAGTAATACGGATAGTAACAGTAGAATAAGTATAATAATAACAGTTATAGCGATAATAATAATAATAATAAGGATAATAATAATAATTTAAGGGGAAAGACAAGAGGAATAAGGATAATAATAATAGTAACAAGAATAATAATAACAGTTATAGCGATAATAATAATAGTATTAAGGATAATAATAACAGTTATAGCGATAATAATATTAGTAATAAGAATAAAGACAAGGGTAATAGGGATAATAATAATAGTTATAAGGATATAGACAAGAGTAATAGGGATAGTAACAATAGAATAAGCATAATAATAAGAGTTATGGCGATAATAATAATAGTAATAAGGATAATAATAACAGTTATAGCGATAGTAATAATAATAATAAGGATAATAATAATAGTTATAAGGATAAAGACAAGAGCAATGGGGATAATAGTAATAGTAATGAGAATAATAATAACAGTTATAGCGATAATAATAATAGTAATAAGGAGAATAATAACAGTTATAGCGATAATAATAATAATAATAATAAGGATAATAATAACAGTTATAGCGATAATAATAATTATAATAATATGGATAATAATAATAGTTATAAGGAGAAAGACAAGAGGAATAGGGATAATAATAATAGTAACAAGAATAATAATAACAGTTATAGCGATAATAATAATAGTATTAAGGATGAAGGCAAGAGTAATACGGACAGTAATAATAGTAACATGAATAATAATAACAGTTATAGCGATAATAATAATAGTAATAAGGATAATAATAATAGTTGTAAGGATATAGACAAGAGTAATAGGGATAATAACAATAGAATAAGCATAATAATAACAGTTATAGCGATAATAATAATAGTAATAAGGATAATAATAACAGTTATAGCGATAATAATAATAATAATAAGGATAATAATAATAGTTATAAGGATAAAGACAAGAGGAATGCTGATAATAGTAATAGTAATAAGAATAATAATAACAGTTATAGCGATAATAATAATAGTAATAAGGATAATAATAACAGTTATAGCGATAATAATATTAATAATAATAAGGATAATAATAATAGTTATAAGGATAAAGACAAGAGGAATAGGGATAATAGTAATAGTAATAAGAATAATAATAACAGTTATAGCGATAATAATAATAGTAATAAGAATAATAATAACAGTTAAAGCGATAATAATAATAGTAATAGGAATAATAATAACACTTATAGCGATAATAATAATAGTATTAAGGATAATAATAACAGTTATAGCGATAATAATAATAGTCATAAGGAGAAAGACAAGAGGAATAGGGATAATAATAATAGTAATAAGAATAATAATAACAGTTATAGCGATAATAATAATAATAATAATAAGGATAATAATAATAATTTAAGGGGAAAGACAAGAGGAATAGGGATAATAATAATAGTAACAAGAATAATAATAACAGTTATAGCGATAATAATAATAGTATTAAGGATAAAGGCAAGAGTAATACGGACAGTAATAGTAGTAACAAGAATAATAATAACAGTTATAGCGATAATAATAATAGTATTAAGAATAATAATAACAGTGTTAGCGATAATAATAATAGATATCAGGAGAAAGACAAGAGGAATAGGGATAATAATAATAGTAACAAGAATAATAATAACAGTTATAGCGATAATAATAATAGTATTAAGGATAATAATAACAGTTATAGCGATAATAATATTAGTAATAAGGATAAAGACAAGGGTAATAGGGATAATAATAATAGTTATAAGGATATAGACAAGAGTAATAGGGATAGTAACAATAGAATAAGCATAATAATAAGAGTTATGGCGATAATAATAATAGTAATAAGGATAATAATAACAGTTATAGCGATAGTAATAATAATAATAAGGATAATAATAATAGTTATAAGGATAAAGGCAAGAGCAATGGGGATAATAGTAATAGTAATGAGAATAATAATAACAGTTATAGCGATAATAATAATAGTAATAAGGAGAATAATAACAGTTATAGCGATAATAATAATAATAATAAGGATAATAATAACAGTTATAGCGATAATAATATTAATAATAATAAGGATAATAATAATAGTTATAAGGATAAAGACAAGACGAATAGGGATAATAGTAATAGTAATAAGAATAATAATAACAGTTATAGCGATAATAATAATAGTATTAAGGATAATAATAACAGTTGTAGCGATAATAATAATAGTATTAAGGATAATAATAACAGTTATAGCAATAATAATAATAGTAACAAGAATAATAATAACAGTTATAGCGATAATAATAATAGTAATAACAATAATAATAACAGTTATAGCAATAATAATAATAGTAATAAGGAGAAAGACAAGAGGAATAGGGATAATAATAATAGTAACAAGAATAATAGTAACAGTTATAGCGATAATAATAATAATAATAAGGATAATAATAATAGTTATAAGGAGAAAGACAAGAGCAATAGAGATAGTAACAATGGAATAAGCATAATAATAACAGTTATAGCGATAATAATAATAGTAATAAGGATAATAATAACAGTTATAGCGGTAATAATAATATTAATAAGGATAATAATAATAGTTATAAGGATAAATACAAGAGGAATAGGGATAATAATAATAGTAATAAGAATAATAATAACAGTTATAGCGATAATAACAATAGTTATAAGGATAAAGGCAAGAGTAATACGGATAGTAACAGTAGAATAAGTATAATAATAACAGTTATAGCGATAATAATAATAATAATAAGGATAATAATAATAATTTAAGGGGAAAGACAAGAGGAATAAGGATAATAATAATAGTAACAAGAATAATAATAACAGTTATAGCGATAATAATAATAGTATTAAGGATAATAATAACAGTTTATAGCGATAATAATATTAGTAATAAGGATAAAGACAAGGGTAATAGGGGATAATAATAATAGTTATAAGGATATAGACAAGAGTAATAGGGATAGTAACAATAGAATAAGCATAATAATAAGAGTTATAGCGATAATAATAATAGTAATAAGGATAATAATAACAGTTATAGCGATAGTAATAATAATAATAGTTATAAGGATAAAGACAAGAGCAATGGGGATAATAGTAATAGTAATGAGAATAATAATAACAGTTATAGCGATAATAATAATAGTAATAAGGAGAATAATAACAGTTATAGCGATAATAATAATAATAATAATAAGGATAATAATAACAGTTATAGCGATAATAATAATAATAATAATAAGGATAATAATAATAGTTATAAGGAGAAAGACAAGAGGAATAGGGATAATAATAATAGTAACAAGAATAATAATAACAGTTATAGCGATAATAATAATAGTATTAAGGATGAAGGCAAGAGTAATACGGACAGTAATAATAGTAACATGAATAATAATAACAGTTATAGCGATAATAATAATAGTAATAAGGATAATAATAATAGTTGTAAGGATATAGACAAGAGTAATAGGGATAATAACAATAGAATAAGCATAATAATAACAGTTATAGCGATAATAATAATAGTAATAAGGATAATAATAACAGTTATAGCGATAATAATAATAATAATAAGGATAATAATAATAGTTATAAGGATAAAGACAAGAGGAATGCTGATAATAGTAATAGTAATAAGAATAATAATAACAGTTATAGCGATAATAATAATAGTAATAAGGATAATAATAACAGTTATAGCGATAATAATATTAATAATAATAAGGATAATAATAATAGTTATAAGGATAAAGACAAGAGGAATAGGGATAATAGTAATAGTAATAAGAATAATAATAACAGTTATAGCGATAATAATAATAGTAATAAGAATAATAATAACAGTTAAAGCGATAATAATAATAGTAATAGGAATAATAATAACACTTATAGCGATAATAATAATAGTATTAAGGATAATAATAACAGTTATAGCGATAATAATAATAGTCATAAGGAGAAAGAAAAGAGGAATAGGGATAATAATAATAGTAACAAGAATAATAATAACAGTTATAGCGATAAAAATAATAGTATTAAGGATAAAGGCAAGAGTAATACGGAGAGTAATAATAGTAACAAGAATAATAATAACAGTTATAGCGATAATAATAATAGTATTAAGGATAATAATAACAGTTATAGTGATAATAATAATAGTATTAAGGATAATAATAACAGTTATAGGGATAATAATAATAGTAACAAGAATAATAATAACAGTTATAGCGATAATAATAATAGTATTAAGGATAAAGGCAAGAGAAATACGGACAGTAATAATAGTAACAAGAATAATAATAACAGTTATAGCGATAATAATAATAGTATTAAGGATAATAATAACAGTTATAGCGATAATAATAATAGTAACAAGAATAATAATAACAGTTATAGCGATAATAATAATAGTATTGAGAATAATAATAACAGTGTTAGCGATAATAATAATAGATATCAGGAGAAAGACAAGAGGAATATGGATAATAATAATAGTAACAAGAATAATAATAACAGTTATAGCGATAATAATAATAGTATTAAGGATAATAATAACAGTTATAGCGATAATAATATTAGTAATAAGGATAAAGACAAGGGTAATAGGGATAATAATAATAGTTATAAGGATATAGACAAGAGTAATAGGGATAGTAACAATAGAATAAGCATAATAATAAGAGTTATGGCGATAATAATAATAGTAATAAGGATAATAATAACAGTTATAGCGATAGTAATAATAATAATAAGGATAATAATAATAGTTATAAGGATAAAGACAAGAGCAATGTAGATAATAGTAATAGTAATGAGAATAATAATAACAGTTATAGCGATAATAATAATAGTAATAAGGAGAATAATAACAGTTATAGCGATAATAATAATAATAATAAGGATAATAATAACAGTTATAGCGATAATAATATTAATAATAATAAGGATAATAATAATAGTTATAAGGATAAAGACAAGAGGAATAGGGATAATAGTAATAGTAATAAGAATAATAATAACAGTTATAGCGATAATAATAATAGTATTAAGGATAATAATAACAGTTGTAGCGATAATAATAATAGTATTAAGGATAATAATAACAGTTATAGCAATGATAATAATAGTAACAAGAATAATAATAACAGTTATAGCGATAATAATAATAGTAATAACAATAATAATAACAGTTATAGCGATAATAATAATAGTAATAAGGAGAAAGACAAGAGGAATAGGGATAATAATAATAGTAACAAGAATAATAGTAACAGTTATAGCGATAATAATAATAATAATAAGGATAATAATAATAGTTATAAGGAGAAAGACAAGAGCAATAGAGATAGTAACAATAGAATAAGCATAATAATAACAGTTATAGCGATAATAATAATAGTAATAAGGATAATAATAACAGTTATAGCGATAATAATAATATTAATAAGGATAATAATAATAGTTATAAGGATAAATACAAGAGGAATAGGGATAATAATAATAGTAATAAGAATAATAATAACAGTTATAGCGATAATAATAATAGTAATAAGGAGAATAATAACAGTTATAGCGATAATAATAATAATAATAATAAGGATAATAATAACAGTTATAGCGATAATAATAATAATAATAATAATAATAATAAGGATAATAATAATAGTTATAAGGAGAAAGACAAGAGGAATAGGGATAATAATAATAGTAACAAGAATAATAATAACAGTTATAGCGATAATAATAATAGTATTAAGGATGAAGGCAAGAGTAATACGGACAGTAATAATAGTAACATGAATAATAATAACAGTTATAGCGATAATAATAATAGTAATAAGGATAATAATAATAGTTATAAGGATATAGACAAGAGTAATAGGGATAATAACAATAGAATAAGCATAATAATAACAGTTATAGAGATAATAATAATAGTAATAAGGATAATAATAACAGTTATAGCGATAATAATAATAATAATAAGGATAATAATAATAGTTATAAGGATAAAGACAAGAGGAATGCTGATAATAGTAATAGTAATAAGAATAATAATAACAGTTATAGCGATAATAATAATAGTAATAAGGATAATAATAACAGTTATCGCGATAATAATATTAATAATAATAAGGATAATAATAATAGTTATAAGGATAAAGACAAGAGGAATAGGGATAATAGTAATAGTAACAAGAATAATAATAACAGTTATAGCGATAAAAATAATAGTATTAAGGATAAAGGCAAGAGTAATACGGAGAGTAATAATAGTAACAAGAATAATAATAACAGTTATAGCGATAATAATAATAGTATTAAGGATAATAATAACAGTTATAGCGATAATAATAATAGTATTAAGGATAATAATAACAGTTATAGCGATAATAATAATAGTAACAAGAATAATAATAACAGTTATAGCGATAATAATAATAGTATTAAGGATAATAATAACAGTTATAGCGATAATAATAATAGTTATAAGGATAAAGGCAAGAGTAATACGGATAGTAACAACAGAATAAGCGTAATAATAACAGTTATAGCGATAATAATAATAGTAATAAGGATTAATAATAATAGTTATATGGATAAAGACAAGAGTAATACGGATATTAACAATAGAATAAGCATAATAATAACAGTTATAGCGATAATAATAATAATAATAAGGATAATTATAATAGTTATACGGAGAAAGACAAGAGGAATAGGGATAATAATAATAGTAACAAGAATAATAGTAACAGTTATAGCGATAATAATAATAATAATAAGGATAATAATAACAGTTATAAGGATAAAGACAAGTGGAATACGGATAATAGTAATAATAATAAGAATAATAATAACAGTTATAGCGATAATAATAATAGTATTGAGGATAATAATAATAGTAATAAGAATAATAATAACAGTTATAGCGATAATAATAATAATAATAAGGATAATAATAATAGTTATAAGGATAAAGACAAGAGGAATGCTGATAATAGTAATAGTAATAAGAATAATAATAACAGTTATAGCGATAATAATAATAGTAATAAGGATAATAATAACAGTTATAGCGATAATAATATTAATAATTAATAAGGATAATAATAATAGTTATAAGGATAAAGACAAGAGGAATAGGGATAATAGTAATAGTAATAAGAATAATAATAACAGTTATAGCGATAATAATAATAGTATTAAGGATAATAATAACAGTTGTAGCGATAATAATAATAGTATTAAGGATAATAATAACAGTTATAGCAATAATAATAATAGTAACAAGAATAATAATAACAGTTATAGCGATAATAATAATAGTATTAAGGATAATAATAACAGTTATAGCGATAATAATATTAGTAATAAGGATAAAGACAAGGGTAATAGGGATAATAATAATAGTTATAAGGATATAGACAAGAGTAATAGGGATAGTAACAATAGAATAAGCATAATAATAAGAGTTATGGCGATAATAATAATAGTAATAAGGATAATAATAACAGTTATAGCGATAGTAATAATAATAATAAGGATAATAATAATAGTTATAAGGATAAAGGCAAGAGCAATGGGGATAATAGTAATAGTAATGAGAATAATAATAACAGTTATAGCGATAATAATAATAGTAATAAGGAGAATAATAACAGTTATAGCGATAATAATAATAATAATAAGGATAATAATAACAGTTATAGCGATAATAATATTAATAATAATAAGGATAATAATAATAGTTATAAGGATAAAGACAAGACGAATAGGGATAATAGTAATAGTAATAAGAATAATAATAACAGTTATAGCGATAATAATAATAGTATTAGGATAATAATAACAGTTGTAGCGATAATAATAATAGTATTAAGGATAATAATAACAGTTATAGCAATAATAATAATAGTAACAAGAATAATAATAACAGTTATAGCGATAATAATAATAGTAATAACAATAATAATAACAGTTATAGCGATAATAATAATAGTAATAAGGAGAAAGACAAGAGGAATAGGGATAATAATAATAGTAACAAGAATAATAGTAACAGTTATAGCGATAATAATAATAATAATAAGGATAATAATAATAGTTATAAGGAGAAAGACAAGAGCAATAGAGATAGTAACAATGGAATAAGCATAATAATAACAGTTATAGCGATAATAATAATAGTAATAAGGATAATAATAACAGTTATAGCGGTAATAATAATATTAATAAGGATAATAATAATAGTTATAAGGATAAATACAAGAGGAATAGGGATAATAATAATAGTAATAAGAATAATAATAACAGTTATAGCGATAGTAACAATAGTTATAAGGATAAAGGCAAGAGTAATACGGATAGTAACAGTAGAATAAGTATAATAATAACAGTTATAGCGATAATAATAATAATAATAAGGATAATAATAATAATTTAAGGGGAAAGACAAGAGGAATAAGGATAATAATAATAGTAACAAGAATAATAATAACAGTTATAGCGATAATAATAATAGTATTAAGGATGAAGGCAAGAGTAATACGGACAGTAATAATAGTAACATGAATAATAATAACAGTTATAGCGATAATAATAATAGTAATAAGGATAATAATAATAGTTGTAAGGATATAGACAAGAGTAATAGGGATAATAACAATAGAATAAGCATAATAATAACAGTTATAGCGATAATAATAATAGTATTAAGGATAATAATAACAGTGTTAGCGATAATAATAATAGATATCAGGAGAAAGACAAGAGGAATAGGGATAATAATAATAGTAACAAGAATAATAATAACAGTTATAGCGATAATAATAATAGTATTAAGGATAATAATAACAGTTACAGCGATAATAATATTAGTAATAAGAATAAAGACAAGGGTAATAGGGATAATAATAATAGTTATAAGGATATAGACAGGAGTAATAGGGATAGTAACAATAGAATAAGCATAATAATAAGAGTTATGGCGATAATAATAATAGTAATAAGGATAATAATAACAGTTATAGCGATAGTAATAATAATAATAGGATAATAATAATAGTTATAAGGATAAAGACAAGAGCAATGGGGATAATAGTAATAGTAATGAGAATAATAATAACAGTTATAGCGATAATAATAATAGTAATAAGGAGAATAATAACAGTTATAGCGATAATAATAATAATAATAATAAGGATAATAATAACAGTTATAGCGATAATATTAATAATAATAATATGGATAATAATAATAGTTATAAGGAGAAAGACAAGAGGAATAGGGATAATAATAATAGTAACAAGAATAATAATAACAGTTATAGCGATAATAATAATAGTATTAAGGATGAAGGCAAGAGTAATACGGACAGTAATAATAGTAACATGAATAATAATAACAGTTATAGCGATAATAATAATAGTAATAAGGATAATAATAATAGTTGTAAGGATATAGACAAGAGTAATAGGGATAATAACAATAGAATAAGCATAATAATAACAGTTATAGCGATAATAATAATAGTAATAAGGATAATAATAACAGTTATAGCGATAATAATAATAATAATAAGGATAATAATAATAGTTATAAGGATAAAGACAAGAGGAATGCTGATAATAGTAATAGTAATAAGAATAATAATAACAGTTATAGCGATAATAATAATAGTAATAAGGATAATAATAACAGTTATAGCGATAATAATATTAATAATAATAAGGATAATAATAATAGTTATAAGGATAAAGACAAGAGGAATAGGGATAATAGTAATAGTAATAAGAATAATAATAACAGTTATAGCGATAATAATAATAGTATTAAGGATAATAATAACAGTTGTAGCGATAATAATAATAGTATTAAGGATAATAATAACAGTTATAGCAATAATAATAATAGTAACAAGAATAATAATAACAGTTATAGCGATAATAATAATAGTATTAAGGATAATAATAACAGTTATAGCGATAATAATATTAGTAATAAGGATAAAGACAAGGGTAATAGGGATAATAATAATAGTTATAAGGATATAGACAAGAGTAATAGGGATAGTAACAATAGAATAAGCATAATAATAAGAGTTATGGCGATAATAATAATAGTAATAAGGATAATAATAACAGTTATAGCGATAGTAATAATAATAATAAGGATAATAATAATAGTTATAAGGATAAAGGCAAGAGCAATGGGGATAATAGTAATAGTAATGAGAATAATAATAACAGTTATAGCGATAATAATAATAGTAATAAGGAGAATAATAACAGTTATAGCGATAATAATAATAATAATAAGGATAATAATAACAGTTATAGCGATAATAATATTAATAATAATAAGGATAATAATAATAGTTATAAGGATAAAGACAAGACGAATAGGGATAATAGTAATAGTAATAAGAATAATAATAACAGTTATAGCGATAATAATAATAGTATTAAGGATAATAATAACAGTTGTAGCGATAATAATAATAGTATTAAGGATAATAATAACAGTTATAGCAATAATAATAATAGTAACAAGAATAATAATAACAGTTATAGCGATAATAATAATAGTAATAACAATAATAATAACAGTTATAGCGATAATAATAATAGTAATAAGGAGAAAGACAAGAGGAATAGGGATAATAATAATAGTAACAAGAATAATAGTAACAGTTATAGCGATAATAATAATAATAATAAGGATAATAATAATAGTTATAAGGAGAAAGACAAGAGCAATAGAGATAGTAACAATGGAATAAGCATAATAATAACAGTTATAGCGATAATAATAATAGTAATAAGGATAATAATAACAGTTATAGCGGTAATAATAATATTAATAAGGATAATAATAATAGTTATAAGGATAAATACAAGAGGAATAGGGATAATAATAATAGTAATAAGAATAATAATAACAGTTATAGCGATAGTAACAATAGTTATAAGGATAAAGGCAAGAGTAATACGGATAGTAACAGTAGAATAAGTATAATAATAACAGTTATAGCGATAATAATAATAATAATAAGGATAATAATAATAATTTAAGGGGAAAGACAAGAGGAATAAGGATAATAATAATAGTAACAAGAATAATAATAACAGTTATAGCGATAATAATAATAGTATTAAGGATGAAGGCAAGAGTAATACGGACAGTAATAATAGTAACATGAATAATAATAACAGTTATAGCGATAATAATAATAGTAATAAGGATAATAATAATAGTTGTAAGGATATAGACAAGAGTAATAGGGATAATAACAATAGAATAAGCATAATAATAACAGTTATAGCGATAATAATAATAGTAATAAGGATAATAATAACAGTTATAGCGATAATAATAATAATAATAAGGATAATAATAATAGTTATAAGGATAAAGACAAGAGGAATGCTGATAATAGTAATAGTAATAAGAATAATAATAACAGTTATAGCGATAATAATAATAGTAATAAGGATAATAATAACAGTTATAGCGATAATAATATTAATAATAATAAGGATAATAATAATAGTTATAAGGATAAAGACAAGAGGAATAGGGATAATAGTAATAGTAATAAGAATAATAATAACAGTTATAGCGATAATAATAATAGTAATAAGAATAATAATAACAGTTAAAGCGATAATAATAATAGTAATAGGAATAATAATAACACTTATAGCGATAATAATAATAGTATTAAGGATAATAATAACAGTTATAGCGATAATAATAATAGTCATAAGGAGAAAGAAAAGAGGAATAGGGATAATAATAATAGTAACAAGAATAATAATAACAGTTATAGCGATAAAAATAATAGTATTAAGGATAAAGGCAAGAGTAATACGGAGAGTAATAATAGTAACAAGAATAATAATAACAGTTATAGCGATAATAATAATAGTAATTAAGGATAATAATAACAGTTATAGTGATAATAATAATAGTATTAAGGATAATAATAACAGTTATAGGGATAATAATAATAGTAACAAGAATAATAATAACAGTTATAGCCATAATAATAATAGTATTAAGGATAAAGGCAAGAGAAATACGGACAGTAATAATAGTAACAAGAATAATAATAACAGTTATAGCGATAATAATAATAGTATTAAGGATAATAATAACAGTTATAGCGATAATAATAATAGTAACAAGAATAATAATAACAGTTATAGCGATAATAATAATAGTATTAAGGATAATAATAACAGTTATAGCGATAATAATAATAGTTATAAGGATAAAGGCAAGAGTAATACGGATAGTAACAACAGAATAAGCGTAATAATAACAGTTATAGCGATAATAATAATAGTAATAAGGATTAATAATAATAGTTATATGGATAAAGACAAGAGTAATACGGATATTAACAATAGAATAAGCATAATAATAACAGTTATAGCGATAATAATAATAATAATAAGGATAATAATAACAGTTATAAGGATAAAGACAAGTGGAATACGGATAATAGTAATAATAATAAGAATAATAATAACAGTTATAGCGATAATAATAATAGTATTGAGGATAATAATAATTGTAATAAGGATAATAATAATAGTAATAAGAATAATAATAACAGTTATAGCGATAATAATAATAATAATAAGGATAATAATAATAGTTATAGCGATAATAATAATAATAATAAGGATAATAATAATAGTTATTAGGAGAAAGACAAGAGGAATAGGGATAATAATAATAGTAACAAGAATAATAATAACAGTTATAGCGATAATAATAATAGTATTAAGGATAAAGGCAAGAGGAATAGGGATAATAATAATAGTAACGAGAATAATAGTAACAGTTATAGCGATAATAATAATAGTAATAAGGATTAATAATAATAGTCATATGGATAAAGACAAGAGCGATACGGATAGTAACAATAGTAATAAGAATAATAATAACAGTTAAAGCGATAATAATAATAGTAATAGGAATAATAATAACAGTTATAGCGATAATAATAATAGTATTAAGGATAATAATAACAGTTATAGCGATAATAATAACAGTAATAAGAATAATAATAACACTTAAAGCGATAATAATAATAGTAATAGGAATAATAATAACAGTTATAGCGATAATATTAATAGTATTAAGGATAATAATAACAGTGTTAGCGATAATAATAATAGATATCAGGAGAAAGACAAGAGGAATAGGGATAATAAAAATAGTAACAAGAATAATAACAACAGTTATAGCGAAAATAATAATAATAATAAGGATAATAATAATAGTTATAAGGATAAAGACAAGAGGAATAGGGATAATAGTAATAGTAATAACAATAATAATAACAGTTATAGCGACAATAATAATAGCAAAAAGAATAATAATAACAGTTAACGCGATAATAATAATAGTAATAGGAATAATAATAACAGTTATAGCGATAATAATAATAGTATTAAGGATAATAATAACAGTTATTGCGATAATAATAATAGTTATAAGGAGAAAGAAAAGAGGAATTGGGGTAACAATAATAGTAACAAGAATAATAATAACAGTTATAGCGATAATAATAATAGTAATAAGGATAATAATAATAGTTATAAGGATATAGACAAGAGTAATAGGGATAGTAACAATAGAATAAGCATAATAATAACAGTTATAGCGATAATAATAATAGTAATAAGGACAATAATAACAGTTATAGCGATAATAATAATAATAAAGAGGATAATAATAACAGTTATAGCGATAATAATAATAATAAAGAGGATAATAATAATAGTATTAAGGATAAAGGCAAGAGTAATACGGACAGTAATAATAGTAATAGGAATAATAATAACAGTTATAGCGATAATAATAATAGTATTAAGGATAATAATAACAGTGTTAGCGATAATAATAATAGATATCAGGAGAAAGACAAGAGGAATAGGGATAATAAAAATAGTAACAAGAATAATAACAACAGTTATAGCGAAAATAATAATAATAATAAGGATAATAATAATAGTTATAAGGAGAAAGACAAGAGGAATAGGGATAATAATAATAGTAATAAGAATAATAATAACAGTTATCGCGATAATAATAATAATAATAATAATAAGGATAATAATAATAATTTAAGGGGAAAGACAAGAGGAATAGGGATAATAATAATAGTAACAAGAATAATAATAACAGTTATAGCGATAATAATAATAGTATTAAGGATAAAGGCAAGAGTAATACGGACAGTAATAATAGTAACAAGAATAATAATAACAGTTATAGCGATAATAATAATAGTATTAAGAATAATAATAACAGTGTTAGCGATAATAATAATAGATATCAGGAGAAAGACAAGAGGAATATGGATAATAATAATAGTAACAAGAATAATAATAACAGTTATAGCGATAATAATAATAGTATTAAGGATAATAATAACAGTTATAGCGATAATAATATTAGTAATAAGGATAAAGACAAGGGTAATAGGGATAATAATAATAGTAACAAGAATAATAATAACAGTTATAGCGATAATAATAATAGTATTAAGGATGAAGGCAAGAGTAATACGGACAGTAATAATAGTAACATGAATAATAATAACAGTTATAGCGATAATAATAATAGTAATAAGGATAATAATAATAGTTATAAGGATATAGACAAGAGTAATAGGGATAATAACAATAGAATAAGCATAATAATAACAGTTATAGAGATAATAATAATAGTAATAAGGATAATAATAACAGTTATAGCGATAATAATAATAATAATAAGGATAATAATAATAGTTATAAGGATAAAGACAAGAGGAATGCTGATAATAGTAATAGTAATAAGAATAATAATAACAGTTATAGCGATAATAATAATAGTAATAAGGACAATAATAACAGTTATAGCGATAATAATAATAATAAAGAGGATAATAATAATAGTATTGAGGATAAAGGCAAGAGTAATACGGACAGTAATAATAGTAATAGGAATAATAATAACAGTTATAGCGATAATAATAATAGTATTAAGGATAATAATAACAGTGTTAGCGATAATAATAATAGATATCAGGAGAAAGACAAGAGGAATAGGGATAATAAAAATAGTAACAAGAATAATAACAACAGTTATAGCGAAAATAATAATAATAATAAGGATAATAATAATAGTTATAAGGAGAAAGACAAGAGGAATAGGGATAATAATAATAGTAATAAGAATAATAATAACAGTTATAGCGATAATAATAATAATAATAATAATAAGGATAATAATAATAATTTAAGGGGAAAGACAAGAGGAATAGGGATAATAATAATAGTAACAAGAATAATAATAACAGTTATAGCGATAATAATAATAGTATTAAGGATAATAATAACAGTTACAGTGATAATAATAATAGTATTAAGGATAATAATAACAGTTATAGGGATAATAATAATAGTAACAAGAATAATAATAACAGTTATAGCGATAATAATAATAGTATTAAGGATAAAGGCAAGAGAAATACGGACAGTAATAATAGTAACAAGAATAATAATAACAGTTATAGCGATAATAATAATAGTATTAAGGATAATAATAACAGTTATAGCGATAATAATAATAGTATTAAGGATAATAATAACAGTTATAGCGATAATAATAATAGTAACAAGAATAATAATAACAGTTATAGCGATAATAATAATAGTATTAAGGATAATAATAACAGTTATAGCGATAATAACAATAGTTATAAGGATAAAGGCAAGAGTAATACGGATAGTAACAGTAGAATAAGTATAATAATAACAGTTATAGCGATAATAATAATAATAATAAGGATAATAATAATAATTTAAGGGGAAAGACAAGAGGAATAAGGATAATAATAATAGTAACAAGAATAATAATAACAGTTATAGCGATAATAATAATAGTATTAAGGATAATAATAACAGTTATAGCGATAATAATATTAGTAATAAGAATAAAGACAAGGGTAATAGGGATAATAATAATAGTTATAAGGATATAGACAAGAGTAATAGGGATAGTAACAATAGAATAAGCATAATAATAAGAGTTATGGCGATAATAATAATAGTAATAAGGATAATAATAACAGTTATAGCGATAGTAATAATAATAATAAGGATAATAATAATAGTTATAAGGATAAAGACAAGAGCAATGGGGATAATAGTAATAGTAATGAGAATAATAATAACAGTTATAGCGATAATAATAATAGTAATAAGGAGAATAATAACAGTTATAGCGATAATAATAATAATAATAATAAGGATAATAATAACAGTTATAGCGATAATAATAATTATAATAATATGGATAATAATAATAGTTATAAGGAGAAAGACAAGAGGAATAGGGATAATAATAATAGTAACAAGAATAATAATAACAGTTATAGCGATAATAATAATAGTATTAAGGATGAAGGCAAGAGTAATACGGACAGTAATAATAGTAACATGAATAATAATAACAGTTATAGCGATAATAATAATAGTAATAAGGATAATAATAATAGTTGTAAGGATATAGACAAGAGTAATAGGGATAATAACAATAGAATAAGCATAATAATAACAGTTATAGCGATAATAATAATAGTAATAAGGATAATAATAACAGTTATAGCGATAATAATAATAATAATAAGGATAATAATAATAGTTATAAGGATAAAGACAAGAGGAATGCTGATAATAGTAATAGTAATAAGAATAATAATAACAGTTATAGCGATAATAATAATAGTAATAAGGATAATAATAACAGTTATAGCGATAATAATATTAATAATAATAAGGATAATAATAATAGTTATAAGGATAAAGACAAGAGGAATAGGGATAATAGTAATAGTAATAAGAATAATAATAACAGTTATAGCGATAATAATAATAGTAATAAGAATAATAATAACAGTTAAAGCGATAATAATAATAGTAATAGGAATAATAATAACACTTATAGCGATAATAATAATAGTATTAAGGATAATAATAACAGTTATAGCGATAATAATAATAGTCATAAGGAGAAAGACAAGAGGAATAGGGATAATAATAATAGTAATAAGAATAATAATAACAGTTATAGCGATAATAATAATAATAATAATAAGGATAATAATAATAATTTAAGGGGAAAGACAAGAGGAATAGGGATAATAATAATAGTAACAAGAATAATAATAACAGTTATAGCGATAATAATAATAGTATTAAGGATAAAGGCAAGAGTAATACGGACAGTAATAGTAGTAACAAGAATAATAATAACAGTTATAGCGATAATAATAATAGTATTAAGAATAATAATAACAGTGTTAGCGATAATAATAATAGATATCAGGAGAAAGACAAGAGGAATAGGGATAATAATAATAGTAACAAGAATAATAATAACAGTTATAGCGATAATAATAATAGTATTAAGGATAATAATAACAGTTATAGCGATAATAATATTAGTAATAAGGATAAAGACAAGGGTAATAGGGATAATAATAATAGTTATAAGGATATAGACAAGAGTAATAGGGATAGTAACAATAGAATAAGCATAATAATAAGAGTTATGGCGATAATAATAATAGTAATAAGGATAATAATAACAGTTATAGCGATAGTAATAATAATAATAAGGATAATAATAATAGTTATAAGGATAAAGGCAAGAGCAATGGGGATAATAGTAATAGTAATGAGAATAATAATAACAGTTATAGCGATAATAATAATAGTAATAAGGAGAATAATAACAGTTATAGCGATAATAATAATAATAATAAGGATAATAATAACAGTTATAGCGATAATAATATTAATAATAATAAGGATAATAATAATAGTTATAAGGATAAAGACAAGACGAATAGGGATAATAGTAATAGTAATAAGAATAATAATAACAGTTATAGCGATAATAATAATAGTATTAAGGATAATAATAACAGTTGTAGCGATAATAATAATAGTATTAAGGATAATAATAACAGTTATAGCAATAATAATAATAGTAACAAGAATAATAATAACAGTTATAGCGATAATAATAATAGTAATAACAATAATAATAACAGTTATAGCAATAATAATAATAGTAATAAGGAGAAAGACAAGAGGAATAGGGATAATAATAATAGTAACAAGAATAATAGTAACAGTTATAGCGATAATAATAATAATAATAAGGATAATAATAATAGTTATAAGGAGAAAGACAAGAGCAATAGAGATAGTAACAATGGAATAAGCATAATAATAACAGTTATAGCGATAATAATAATAGTAATAAGGATAATAATAACAGTTATAGCGGTAATAATAATATTAATAAGGATAATAATAATAGTTATAAGGATAAATACAAGAGGAATAGGGATAATAATAATAGTAATAAGAATAATAATAACAGTTATAGCGATAATAACAATAGTTATAAGGATAAAGGCAAGAGTAATACGGATAGTAACAGTAGAATAAGTATAATAATAACAGTTATAGCGATAATAATAATAATAATAAGGATAATAATAATAATTTAAGGGGAAAGACAAGAGGAATAAGGATAATAATAATAGTAACAAGAATAATAATAACAGTTATAGCGATAATAATAATAGTATTAAGGATAATAATAACAGTTATAGCGATAATAATATTAGTAATAAGGATAAAGACAAGGGTAATAGGGATAATAATAATAGTTATAAGGATATAGACAAGAGTAATAGGGATAGTAACAATAGAATAAGCATAATAATAAGAGTTATAGCGATAATAATAATAGTAATAAGGATAATAATAACAGTTATAGCGATAGTAATAATAATAATAGTTATAAGGATAAAGACAAGAGCAATGGGGATAATAGTAATAGTAATGAGAATAATAATAACAGTTATAGCGATAATAATAATAGTAATAAGGAGAATAATAACAGTTATAGCGATAATAATAATAATAATAATAAGGATAATAATAACAGTTATAGCGATAATAATAATAATAATAATAAGGATAATAATAATAGTTATAAGGAGAAAGACAAGAGGAATAGGGATAATAATAATAGTAACAAGAATAATAATAACAGTTATAGCGATAATAATAATAGTATTAAGGATGAAGGCAAGAGTAATACGGACAGTAATAATAGTAACATGAATAATAATAACAGTTATAGCGATAATAATAATAGTAATAAGGATAATAATAATAGTTGTAAGGATATAGACAAGAGTAATAGGGATAATAACAATAGAATAAGCATAATAATAACAGTTATAGCGATAATAATAATAGTAATAAGGATAATAATAACAGTTATAGCGATAATAATAATAATAATAAGGATAATAATAATAGTTATAAGGATAAAGACAAGAGGAATGCTGATAATAGTAATAGTAATAAGAATAATAATAACAGTTATAGCGATAATAATAATAGTAATAAGGATAATAATAACAGTTATAGCGATAATAATATTAATAATAATAAGGATAATAATAATAGTTATAAGGATAAAGACAAGAGGAATAGGGATAATAGTAATAGTAATAAGAATAATAATAACAGTTATAGCGATAATAATAATAGTAATAAGAATAATAATAACAGTTAAAGCGATAATAATAATAGTAATAGGAATAATAATAACACTTATAGCGATAATAATAATAGTATTAAGGATAATAATAACAGTTATAGCGATAATAATAATAGTCATAAGGAGAAAGAAAAGAGGAATAGGGATAATAATAATAGTAACAAGAATAATAATAACAGTTATAGCGATAAAAATAATAGTATTAAGGATAAAGGCAAGAGTAATACGGAGAGTAATAATAGTAACAAGAATAATAATAACAGTTATAGCGATAATAATAATAGTATTAAGGATAATAATAACAGTTATAGTGATAATAATAATAGTATTAAGGATAATAATAACAGTTATAGGGATAATAATAATAGTAACAAGAATAATAATAACAGTTATAGCGATAATAATAATAGTATTAAGGATAAAGGCAAGAGAAATACGGACAGTAATAATAGTAACAAGAATAATAATAACAGTTATAGCGATAATAATAATAGTATTAAGGATAATAATAACAGTTATAGCGATAATAATAATAGTAACAAGAATAATAATAACAGTTATAGCGATAATAATAATAGTATTAAGGATAATAATAACAGTTATAGCGATAATAATAATAGTTATAAGGATAAAGGCAAGAGTAATACGGATAGTAACAACAGAATAAGCGTAATAATAACAGTTATAGCGATAATAATAATAGTAATAAGGATTAATAATAATAGTTATATGGATAAAGACAAGAGTAATACGGATATTAACAATAGAATAAGCATAATAATAACAGTTATAGCGATAATAATAATAATAATAAGGATAATAATAACAGTTATAAGGATAAAGACAAGTGGAATACGGATAATAGTAATAATAATAAGAATAATAATAACAGTTATAGCGATAATAATAATAGTATTGAGGATAATAATAATTGTAATAAGGATAATAATAATAGTAATAAGAATAATAATAACAGTTATAGCGATAATAATAATAATAATAAGGATAATAATAATAGTTATTAGGAGAAAGACAAGAGGAATAGGGATAATAATAATAGTAACAAGAATAATAATAACAGTTATAGCGATAATAATAATAGTATTAAGGATAAAGGCAAGAGGAATAGGGATAATAATAATAGTAACGAGAATAATAGTAACAGTTATAGCGATAATAATAATAGTAATAAGGATTAATAATAATAGTCATATGGATAAAGACAAGAGCGATACGGATAGTAACAATAGTAATAAGAATAATAATAACAGTTAAAGCGATAATAATAATAGTAATAGGAATAATAATAACAGTTATAGCGATAATAATAATAGTATTAAGGATAATAATAACAGTTATAGCGATAATAATAACAGTAATAAGAATAATAATAACACTTAAAGCGATAATAATAATAGTAATAGGAATAATAATAACAGTTATAGCGATAATATTAATAGTATTAAGGATAATAATAACAGTGTTAGCGATAATAATAATAGATATCAGGAGAAAGACAAGAGGAATAGGGATAATAAAAATAGTAACAAGAATAATAACAACAGTTATAGCGAAAATAATAATAATAATAAGGATAATAATAATAGTTATAAGGATAAAGACAAGAGGAATAGGGATAATAGTAATAGTAATAACAATAATAATAACAGTTATAGCGACAATAATAATAGCAAAAAGAATAATAATAACAGTTAACGCGATAATAATAATAGTAATAGGAATAATAATAACAGTTATAGCGATAATAATAATAGTATTAAGGATAATAATAACAGTTATTGCGATAATAATAATAGTTATAAGGAGAAAGAAAAGAGGAATTGGGGTAACAATAATAGTAACAAGAATAATAATAACAGTTATAGCGATAATAATAATAGTAATAAGGATAATAATAATAGTTATAAGGATATAGACAAGAGTAATAGGGATAGTAACAATAGAATAAGCATAATAATAACAGTTATAGCGATAATAATAATAGTAATAAGGACAATAATAACAGTTATAGCGATAATAATAATAATAAAGAGGATAATAATAATAGTATTAAGGATAAAGGCAAGAGTAATACGGACAGTAATAATAGTAATAGGAATAATAATAACAGTTATAGCGATAATAATAATAGTATTAAGGATAATAATAACAGTGTTAGCGATAATAATAATAGATATCAGGAGAAAGACAAGAGGAATAGGGATAATAAAAATAGTAACAAGAATAATAACAACAGTTATAGCGAAAATAATAATAATAATAAGGATAATAATAATAGTTATAAGGAGAAAGACAAGAGGAATAGGGATAATAATAATAGTAATAAGAATAATAATAACAGTTATAGCGATAATAATAATAATAATAATAATAAGGATAATAATAATAATTTAAGGGGAAAGACAAGAGGAATAGGGATAATAATAATAGTAACAAGAATAATAATAACAGTTATAGCGATAATAATAATAGTATTAAGGATAAAGGCAAGAGTAATACGGACAGTAATAATAGTAACAAGAATAATAATAACAGTTATAGCGATAATAATAATAGTATTGAGAATAATAATAACAGTGTTAGCGATAATAATAATAGATATCAGGAGAAAGACAAGAGGAATATGGATAATAATAATAGTAACAAGAATAATAATAACAGTTATAGCGATAATAATAATAGTATTAAGGATAATAATAACAGTTATAGCGATAATAATATTAGTAATAAGGATAAAGACAAGGGTAATAGGGATAATAATAATAGTTATAAGGATATAGACAAGAGTAATAGGGATAGTAACAATAGAATAAGCATAATAATAAGAGTTATGGCGATAATAATAATAGTAATAAGGATAATAATAACAGTTATAGCGATAGTAATAATAATAATAAGGATAATAATAATAGTTATAAGGATAAAGACAAGAGCAATGTAGATAATAGTAATAGTAATGAGAATAATAATAACAGTTATAGCGATAATAATAATAGTAATAAGGAGAATAATAACAGTTATAGCGATAATAATAATAATAATAAGGATAATAATAACAGTTATAGCGATAATAATATTAATAATAATAAGGATAATAATAATAGTTATAAGGATAAAGACAAGAGGAATAGGGATAATAGTAATAGTAATAAGAATAATAATAACAGTTATAGCGATAATAATAATAGTATTAAGGATAATAATAACAGTTGTAGCGATAATAATAATAGTATTAAGGATAATAATAACAGTTATAGCAATGATAATAATAGTAACAAGAATAATAATAACAGTTATAGCGATAATAATAATAGTAATAACAATAATAATAACAGTTATAGCGATAATAATAATAGTAATAAGGAGAAAGACAAGAGGAATAGGGATAATAATAATAGTAACAAGAATAATAGTAACAGTTATAGCGATAATAATAATAATAATAAGGATAATAATAATAGTTATAAGGAGAAAGACAAGAGCAATAGAGATAGTAACAATAGAATAAGCATAATAATAACAGTTATAGCGATAATAATAATAGTAATAAGGATAATAATAACAGTTATAGCGATAATAATAATATTAATAAGGATAATAATAATAGTTATAAGGATAAATACAAGAGGAATAGGGATAATAATAATAGTAATAAGAATAATAATAACAGTTATAGCGATAATAATAATAGTAATAAGGAGAATAATAACAGTTATAGCGATAATAATAATAATAATAATAAGGATAATAATAACAGTTATAGCGATAATAATAATAATAATAATAATAATAATAAGGATAATAATAATAGTTATAAGGAGAAAGACAAGAGGAATAGGGATAATAATAATAGTAACAAGAATAATAATAACAGTTATAGCGATAATAATAATAGTATTAAGGATGAAGGCAAGAGTAATACGGACAGTAATAATAGTAACATGAATAATAATAACAGTTATAGCGATAATAATAATAGTAATAAGGATAATAATAATAGTTATAAGGATATAGACAAGAGTAATAGGGATAATAACAATAGAATAAGCATAATAATAACAGTTATAGAGATAATAATAATAGTAATAAGGATAATAATAACAGTTATAGCGATAATAATAATAATAATAAGGATAATAATAATAGTTATAAGGATAAAGACAAGAGGAATGCTGATAATAGTAATAGTAATAAGAATAATAATAACAGTTATAGCGATAATAATAATAGTAATAAGGATAATAATAACAGTTATCGCGATAATAATATTAATAATAATAAGGATAATAATAATAGTTATAAGGATAAAGACAAGAGGAATAGGGATAATAGTAATAGTAACAAGAATAATAATAACAGTTATAGCGATAAAAATAATAGTATTAAGGATAAAGGCAAGAGTAATACGGAGAGTAATAATAGTAACAAGAATAATAATAACAGTTATAGCGATAATAATAATAGTATTAAGGATAATAATAACAGTTATAGCGATAATAATAATAGTATTAAGGATAATAATAACAGTTATAGCGATAATAATAATAGTAACAAGAATAATAATAACAGTTATAGCGATAATAATAATAGTATTAAGGATAATAATAACAGTTATAGCGATAATAATAATAGTTATAAGGATAAAGGCAAGAGTAATACGGATAGTAACAACAGAATAAGCGTAATAATAACAGTTATAGCGATAATAATAATAGTAATAAGGATTAATAATAATAGTTATATGGATAAAGACAAGAGTAATACGGATATTAACAATAGAATAAGCATAATAATAACAGTTATAGCGATAATAATAATAATAATAAGGATAATTATAATAGTTATACGGAGAAAGACAAGAGGAATAGGGATAATAATAATAGTAACAAGAATAATAGTAACAGTTATAGCGATAATAATAATAATAATAAGGATAATAATAACAGTTATAAGGATAAAGACAAGTGGAATACGGATAATAGTAATAATAATAAGAATAATAATAACAGTTATAGCGATAATAATAATAGTATTGAGGATAATAATAATAGTAATAAGAATAATAATAACAGTTATAGCGATAATAATAATAATAATAAGGATAATAATAATAGTTATAGCGATAATAATAATAATAATAAGGATAATAATAATAGTTATTAGGAGAAAGACAAGAGGAATAGGGATAATAATAATAGTAACAAGAATAATAATAACAGTTATAGCGATAATAATAATAGTATTAAGGATAAAGGCAAGAGGAATAGGGATAATAATAATAGTAACGAGAATAATAGTAACAGTTATAGCGATAATAATAATAGTAATAAGGATTAATAATAATAGTCATATGGATAAAGACAAGAGCGATACGGATAGTAACAATAGTAATAAGAATAATAATAACAGTTAAAGCGATAATAATAATAGTAATAGGAATAATAATAACAGTTATAGCGATAATAATAATAGTATTAAGGATAATAATAACAGTTATAGCGATAATAATAATAGTAATAAGAATAATAATAACACTTAAAGCGATAATAATAATAGTAATAGGAATAATAATAACAGTTATAGCGATAATATTAATAGTATTAAGGATAATAATAACAGTGTTAGCGATAATAATAATAGATATCAGGAGAAAGACGAGAGGAATAGGGATAATAAAAATAGTAACAAGAATAATAACAACAGTTATAGCGAAAATAATAATAATAATAAGGATAATAATAATAATTATAAGGATAAAGACAAGAGGAATAGGGATAATAGTAATAGTAATAACAATAATAATAACAGTTATAGCGACAATAATAATAGCAAAAAGAATAATAATAACAGTTAACGCGATAATAATAATAGTAATAGGAATAATAATAACAGTTATAGCGATAATAATAATAGTATTAAGGATAATAATAACAGTTATTGCGATAATAATAATAGTTATAAGGAGAAAGAAAAGAGGAATTGTCGTAACAATAATAGTAACAAGAATAATAATAACAGTTATAGCGATAATAATAATAGTAATAAGGATAATAATAATAGTTATAAGGATATAGACAAGAGTAATAGGGATAGTAACAATAGAATAAGCATAATAATAAGAGTTATGGCGATAATAATAATAGTAATAAGGATAATAATAACAGTTATAGCGATAGTAATAATAATAATAAGGATAATAATAATAGTTATAAGGATAAAGACAAGAGCAATGGGGATAATAGTAATAGTAATGAGAATAATAATAACAGTTATAGCGATAATAATGATAGTAATAAGGAGAATAATAACAGTTATAGCGATAATAATAATAGTATTAAGGATAATAATAACAGTTGTAGCGATAATAATAATAGTATTAAGGATAATAATAACAGTTATAGCAATAATAATAATAGTAACAAGAATAATAATAACAGTTATAGCGATAATAATAATAGTAATAACAATAATAATAACAGTTTTAGCGATAATAATAATAGTAATAAGGAGAAAGACAAGAGGAATAGGGATAATAATAATAGTAACAAGAATAATAGTAACAGTTATAGCGATAATAATAATAATAATAAGGATAATAATAATAGTTATAAGGAGAAAGACAAGAGCAATAGAGATAGTAACAATAGAATAAGCATAATAATAACAGTTATAGCGATAATAATAATAGTAATAAGGATAATAATAACAGTTATAGCGATAATAATAATATTAATAAGGATAATAATAATAGTTATAAGGATAAATACAAGAGGAATAGGGATGATAATAATAGTAATAAGAATAATAATAACAGTTATAGCGATAATAACAATAGTTATAAGGATAAAGGCAAGAGTAATACGGATAGTAACAGTAGAATAAGTATAATAATAACAGTTATAGCGATAATAATAATAATAATAAGGATAATAATAATAATTTAAGGGGAAGGACAAGAGGAATAAGGATAATAATAATAGTAACAAGAAAAATAATAACAGTTATAGCGATAATAATAATAGTATTAAGGATAATAATAACAGTTATAGCGATAATATTATTAGTAATAAGGATAAAGACAAGGGTAACAGGGATAATAATAATAGTTATAAGGATATAGACAAGAGTAATAGGGATAGTAACAATAGAATAAGCATAATAATAAGAGTTATAGCGATAATAATAATAGTAATAAGGATAATAATAACAGTTATAGCGACAGTAATAATAATAATAAGGATAATAATAATAGTTATAAGGATAAAGACAAGAGCAATGGGGATAATAGTAATAGTAATGAGAATAATAATAACAGTTATAGCGATAATAATAATAGTAATAAGGAGAATAATAACAGTTATAGCGATAATAATAATAATAATAATAAGGATAATAATAACAGTTATAGCGATAATAATAATAATAATAATAAGGATAATAATAATAGTTATAAGGAGAAAGACAAGAGGAATAGGGATAATAATAATAGTAACAAGAATAATAATAACAGTTATAGCGATAATAATAATAATAATAAGGATAATAATAATAGTTATAGCGATAATAATAATAATAATAAGGATAATAATAATAGTTATTAGGAGAAAGACAAGAGGAATAGGGATAATAATAGTAGTAACAAGAATAATAATAACAGTTATAGCGATAATAATAATAGTATTAAGGATAAAGGCAAGAGGAATAGGGATAATAATAATAGTAACGAGAATAATAGTAACAGTTATAGCGATAATAATAATAGTAATAAGGATTAATAATAATAGTCATATGGATAAAGACAAGAGCGATACGGATAGTAACAATAGTAATAAGAATAATAATAACAGTTATAGCGATAATAATAATAGTAACAAGAATAATAATAACAGTTATAGCGATAATAATAATAGTAATAACAATAATAATAACAGTTATAGCGATAATAATAATAATAATAAGGATTAATAATAATAGTTATATGGATAAAGACAAGAGTAATACGGATAGCAACAATAGTAATAAGAATAATAATAACAGTTATAGCGATAATAATAATAATAATAAGGATTAATAATAATAGTTATATGGATAAAGACAAGAGTAATGCGGATAGCAACAATAGTAATAAGAATAATAATAACAGTCATAGCGATAATAATAATAATAATAAGGATAATAATAATAATTATAAGAGAAAGACAAGAGGAATAGGGATAATAATAATAGCAACAAGAATAATAATAACAGTTATAGCGATAATAATAATAATAATAATAATAATAAGGATAATAATAATAGTTATAAGGAGAAAGACAAGAGGAATAGGGATAATAATAATAGTAACAAGAATAATAATAACAGTTCTAGCGATAATAATAATAGTATTAAGGATGAAGGCAAGAGTAATACGGACAGTAATAATAGTAACATGAATAATAATAACAGTTATAGCGATAATAATAATAGTAATAAGGATAATAATAATAGTTATAAGGATATAGACAAGAGTAATAGGGATAATAACAATAGAATAAGCATAATAATAACAGTTATAGAGATAATAATAATAGTAATAAGGATAATAATAACAGTTATAGCGATAATAATAATAATAATAAGGATAATAATAATAGTTATAAGGATAAAGACAAGAGGAATGCTGATAATAGTAATAGTAATAAGAATAATAATAACAGTTATAGCGATAATAATAATAGTAATAAGGATAATAATAACAGTTATCGCGATAATAATATTAATAATAATAAGGATAATAATAATAGTTATAAGGAGAAAGACAAGAGGAATAGGGATAATAATAATAGTAACAAGAATAATAATAACAGTTATAGCGATAATAATAATAATAATAGGATAATAATAATAGTTATAGCGATAATAATAATAATAATAAGGATAATAATAATAGTTATTAGGAGAAAGACAAGAGGAATAGGGATAATAATAGTAGTAACAAGAATAATAATAACAGTTATAGCGATAATAATAATAGTATTAAGGATAAAGGCAAGAGGAATAGGGATAATAATAATAGTAACGAGAATAATAGTAACAGTTATAGCGATAATAATAATAGTAATAAGGATTAATAATAATAGTCATATGGATAAAGACAAGAGCGATACGGATAGTAACAATAGTAATAAGAATAATAATAACAGTTATAGCGATAATAATAATAGTAACAAGAATAATAATAACAGTTATAGCGATAATAATAATAGTAATAAGGATAATAATAACAGTTATAGCGATAATAATAATAATAATAAGGATTAATAATAATAGTTATATGGATAAAGACAAGAGTAATACGGATAGCAACAATAGTAATAAGAATAATAATAACAGTTATAGCGATAATAATAATAATAATAAGGATTAATAATAATAGTTATATGGATAAAGACAAGAGTAATGCGGATAGCAACAACAGTAATAAGAATAATAATAACAGTCATAGCGATAATAATAATAATAATAAGGATAATAATAATAATTATAAGGAGAAAGACAAGAGGAATAGGGATAATAATAATAGCAACAAGAATAATAATAACAGTTATAGCGATAATAATAATAATAATAATAATAATAAGGATAATAATAATAGTTATAAGGAGAAAGACAAGAGGAATAGGGATAATAATAATAGTAACAAGAATAATAATAACAGTTATAGCGATAATAATAATAGTATTAAGGATGAAGGCAAGAGTAATACGGACAGTAATAATAGTAACATGAATAATAATAACAGTTATAGCGATAATAATAATAGTAATAAGGATAATAATAATAGTTATAAGGATATAGACAAGAGTAATAGGGATAATAACAATAGAATAAGCATAATAATAACAGTTATAGAGATAATAATAATAGTAATAAGGATAATAATAACAGTTATAGCGATAATAATAATAATAATAAGGATAATAATAATAGTTATAAGGATAAAGACAAGAGGAATGCTGATAATAGTAATAGTAATAAGAATAATAATAACAGTTATAGCGATAATAATAATAGTAATAAGGATAATAATAACAGTTATCGCGATAATAATATTAATAATAATAAGGATAATAATAATAGTTATAAGGATAAAGACAAGAGGAATAGGGATAATAGTAATAGTAACAAGAATAATAATAACAGTTATAGCGATAAAAATAATAGTATTAAGGATAAAGGCAAGAGTAATACGGAGAGTAATAATAGTAACAAGAATAATAATAACAGTTATAGCGATAATAATAATAGTATTAAGGATAATAATAACAGTTATAGCGATAATAATAATAGTATTAAGGATAATAATAACAGTTATAGCGATAATAATAATAGTAACAAGAATAATAATAACAGTTATAGCGATAATAATAATAGTATTAAGGATAATAATAACAGTTATAGCGATAATAATAATAGTTATAAGGATAAAGGCAAGAGTAATACGGATAGTAACAACAGAATAAGCGTAATAATAACAGTTATAGCGATAATAATAATAGTAATAAGGATTAATAATAATAGTTATATGGATAAAGACAAGAGTAATACGGATGTTAACAATAGAATAAGCATAATAATAACAGTTATAGCGATAATAATAATAATAATAAGGATAATTATAATAGTTATACGGAGAAAGACAAGAGGAATAGGGATAATAATAATAGTAACAAGAATAATAGTAACAGTTATAGCGATAATAATAATAATAATAAGGATAATAATAACAGTTATAAGGATAAAGACAAGTGGAATACGGATAATAGTAATAATAATAAGAATAATAATAACAGTTATAGCGATAATAATAATAGTATTGAGGATAATAATAATAGTAATAAGAATAATAATAACAGTTATAGCGATAATAATAATAATAATAAGGATAATAATAATAGTTATAGCGATAATAATAATAATAATAAGGATAATAATAATAGTTATTAGGAGAAAGACAAGAGGAATAGGGATAATAATAATAGTAACAAGAATAATAATAACAGTTATAGCGATAATAATAATAGTATTAAGGATAAAGGCAAGAGGAATAGGGATAATAATAATAGTAACGAGAATAATAGTAACAGTTATAGCGATAATAATAATAGTAATAAGGATTAATAATAATAGTCATATGGATAAAGACAAGAGCGATACGGATAGTAACAATAGTAATAAGAATAATAATAACAGTTAAAGCGATAATAATAATAGTAATAGGAATAATAATAACAGTTATAGCGATAATAATAATAGTATTAAGGATAATAATAACAGTTATAGCGATAATAATAATAGTAATAAGAATAATAATAACACTTAAAGCGATAATAATAATAGTAATAGGAATAATAATAACAGTTATAGCGATAATATTAATAGTATTAAGGATAATAATAACAGTGTTAGCGATAATAATAATAGATATCAGGAGAAAGACGAGAGGAATAGGGATAATAAAAATAGTAACAAGAATAATAACAACAGTTATAGCGAAAATAATAATAATAATAAGGATAATAATAATAGTTATAAGGATAAAGACAAGAGGAATAGGGATAATAGTAATAGTAATAACAATAATAATAACAGTTATAGCGACAATAATAATAGCAAAAAGAATAATAATAACAGTTAACGCGATAATAATAATAGTAATAGGAATAATAATAACAGTTATAGCGATAATAATAATAGTATTAAGGATAATAATAACAGTTATTGCGATAATAATAATAGTTATAAGGAGAAAGAAAAGAGGAATTGGGGTAACAATAATAGTAACAAGAATAATAATAACAGTTATAGCGATAATAATAATAGTAATAAGGATAATAATAATAGTTATAAGGATATAGACAAGAGTAATAGGGATAGTAACAATAGAATAAGCATAATAATAAGAGTTATGGCGATAATAATAATAGTAATAAGGATAATAATAACAGTTATAGCGATAGTAATAATAATAATAAGGATAATAATAATAGTTATAAGGATAAAGACAAGAGCAATGGGGATAATAGTAATAGTAATGAGAATAATAATAACAGTTATAGCGATAATAATAATAGTAATAAGGAGAATAATAACAGTTATAGCGATAATAATAATAGTATTAAGGATAATAATAACAGTTGTAGCGATAATAATAATAGTATTAAGGATAATAATAACAGTTATAGCAATAATAATAATAGTAACAAGAATAATAATAACAGTTATAGCGATAATAATAATAGTAATAACAATAATAATAACAGTTTTAGCGATAATAATAATAGTAATAAGGAGAAAGACAAGAGGAATAGGGATAATAATAATAGTAACAAGAATAATAGTAACAGTTATAGCGATAATAATAATAATAATAAGGATAATAATAATAGTTATAAGGAGAAAGACAAGAGCAATAGAGATAGTAACAATAGAATAAGCATAATAATAACAGTTATAGCGATAATAATAATAGTAATAAGGATAATAATAACAGTTATAGCGATAATAATAATATTAATAAGGATAATAATAATAGTTATAAGGATAAATACAAGAGGAATAGGGATGATAATAATAGTAATAAGAATAATAATAACAGTTATAGCGATAATAACAATAGTTATAAGGATAAAGGCAAGAGTAATACGGATAGTAACAGTAGAATAAGTATAATAATAACAGTTATAGCGATAATAATAATAATAATAAGGATAATAATAATAATTTAAGGGGAAGGACAAGAGGAATAAGGATAATAATAATAGTAACAAGAATAATAATAACAGTTATAGCGATAATAATAATAGTATTAAGGATAATAATAACAGTTATAGCGATAATATTATTAGTAATAAGGATAAAGACAAGGGTAACAGGGATAATAATAATAGTTATAAGGATATAGACAAGAGTAATAGGGATAGTAACAATAGAATAAGCATAATAATAAGAGTTATAGCGATAATAATAATAGTAATAAGGATAATAATAACAGTTATAGCGATAGTAATAATAATAATAAGGATAATAATAATAGTTATAAGGATAAAGACAAGAGCAATGGGGATAATAGTAATAGTAATGAGAATAATAATAACAGTTATAGCGATAATAATAATAGTAATAAGGAGAATAATTACAGTTATAGCGATAATAATAATAATAATAATAAGGATAATAATAACAGTTATAGCGATAATAATAATAATAATAATAAGGATAATAATAATAGTTATAAGGAGAAAGACAAGAGGAATAGGGATAATAATAATAGTAACAAGAATAATAATAACAGTTATAGCGATAATAATAATAATAATAAGGATAATAATAATAGTTATAGCGATAATAATAATAATAATAAGGATAATAATAATAGTTATTAGGAGAAAGACAAGAGGAATAGGGATAATAATAGTAGTAACAAGAATAATAATAACAGTTATAGCGATAATAATAATAGTATTAAGGATAAAGGCAAGAGGAATAGGGATAATAATAATAGTAACGAGAATAATAGTAACAGTTATAGCGATAATAATAATAGTAATAAGGATTAATAATAATAGTCATATGGATAAAGACAAGAGCGATACGGATAGTAACAATAGTAATAAGAATAATAATAACAGTTATAGCGATAATAATAATAGTAACAAGAATAATAATAACAGTTATAGCGATAATAATAATAGTAATAAGGATAATAATAACAGTTATAGCGATAATAATAATAATAATAAGGATTAATAATAATAGTTATATGGATAAAGACAAGAGTAATACGGATAGCAACAATAGTAATAAGAATAATAATAACAGTTATAGCGATAATAATAATAATAATAAGGATTAATAATAATAGTTATATGGATAAAGACAAGAGTAATGCGGATAGCAACAATAGTAATAAGAATAATAATAACAGTCATAGCGATAATAATAATAATAATAAGGATAATAATAATAATTATAAGGAGAAAGACAAGAGGAATAGGGATAATAATAATAGCAACAAGAATAATAGTAACAGTTATAGCGATAATAATAATAGTAATAAGGATAATAATAACAGTTATAGCGATAATAATAATAATAATAAGGATAATAATAATAGTTAGAAGGATAAAGACAAGAGGAATACGGATAATAGTAATAGTAATAAGAATAATAATAACAGTTATAGCGATAATAATAATAGTATTAAGGATAATAATAATAGTAATAAGGATAATAATAATAGTAATAACAATAATAATAACAGTTATAGCGATAATAATAATAGTAATAAGGATTAATAATAATAGTTATATGGATAAAGACAAGAGTAATGCGGATAGCAACAATAGTAATAAGAATAATAATAACAGTTATAGCGATAATAATAATAGTAACAAGAATAATAATAACAGTTATAGCGATAATAATAATAGTAATAAGAATAATAATAACAGTTACAGTGATAATAATAATAGTATTAAGCATAATAATAACAGTTATAGCGATAATAATAATAGTATTAAGGATAATAATAACAGTTATAGCGATAATAATAATAGTTATAAGGAGAAAGACAAGAGGAATAGGGATAATAATAATAGTAACAAGAATAATAATAACAGTTATAGCGATAATAATAATAGTATTAAGGATAATAATAACAGTTATAGCGATAATAATAATAGTGATAAGGATAAAGGGAAGAGTAATACGGATAGTAACAATAGAATAAGCGTAATAATAACAGTTATAGCGATAATAATAATAGTAATAACAAGAATAATAACAGTTATAGCGATAATAATAATAGTAAAATAAGGATTAATAATAATAGTTATATGGATAAAGACAAGAGTAATGCGGATAGCAACAATAGTAATAAGAATAATAATAACAGTTATAGCGATAATAATAATAGTAACAAGAATAATAATAACAGTTATAGCGATAATAATAATAGTAATAAGAATAATAATAACAGTTACAGTGATAATAATAATAGTATTAATCATAATAATAACAGTTATAGCGATAATAATAATAGTTATAAGGAGAAAGACAAGAGGAATAGGGATAATAATAATAGTAACAAGAATAATAATAACAGTTATAGCGATAATAATAATAGTATTAAGGATAATAATAACAGTTATAGCGATAATAATAATAGTGATAAGGATAAAGGGAAGAGTAATACGGATAGTAACAATAGAATAAGCGTAATAATAACAGTTATAGCGATAATAATAATAGTAATAACAAGAATAATAACAGTTATAGCGATAATAATAATAGTAATAAGGATTAATAATAATAGTCATATGGATAAAGACAAGAGCGATACGGATAGTAACAATAGTAATAAGAATAATAATAACAGTTAAAGCGATAATAATAATAGTAATAGGAATAATAATAACAGTTATAGCGATAATAATAATAGTATTAAGGATAATAATAACAGTTATAGCGATAATAATAATAGTAATAAGAATAATAATAACACTTAAAGCGATAATAATAATAGTAATAGGAATAATAATAACAGTTTATAGCGATAATATTAATAGTATTAAGGATAATAATAACAGTGTTAGCGATAATAATAATAGATATCAGGAGAAAGACAAGAGGAATAGGGATAATAAAAATAGTAACAAGAATAATAACAACAGTTATAGCGAAAATAATAATAATAATAAGGATAATAATAATAGTTATAAGGATAAAGACAAGAGGAATAGGGATAATAGTAATAGTAATAACAATAATAATAACAGTTATAGCGACAATAATAATAGCAAAAAGAATAATAATAACAGTTAACGCGATAATAATAATAGTAATAGGAATAATAATAACAGTTATAGCGATAATAATAATAGTATTAAGGATAATAATAACAGTTATTGCGATAATAATAATAGTAATAAGGATAATAATAATAGTTATAAGGATATAGACAAGAGTAATAGGGATAGTAACAATAGAATAAGCATAATAATAAGAGTTATGGCGATAATAATAATAGTAATAAGGATAATAATAACAGTTATAGCGATAGTAATAATAATAATAAGGATAATAATAATAGTTATAAGGATAAAGACAAGAGCAATGGGGATAATAGTAATAGTAATGAGAATAATAATAACAGTTATAGCGATAATAATAATAGTAATAAGGAGAATAATAACAGTTATAGCGATAATAATAATAATAATAAGGATAATAATAACAGTTATAGCGATAATAATATTAATAATAATAAGGATAATAATAATAGTTATAAGGATAAAGACAAGAGGAATAGGGATAATAGTAATAGTAATAAGAATAATAATAACAGTTATAGCGATAATAATAATAGTATTAAGGATAATAATAACAGTTGTAGCGATAATAATAATAGTATTAAGGATAATAATAACAGTTATAGCAATAATAATAATAGTAACAAGAATAATAATAACAGTTATAGCGATAATAATAATAGTAATAACAATAATAATAACAGTTTTAGCGATAATAATAATAGTAATAAGGAGAAAGACAAGAGGAATAGGGATAATAATAATAGTAACAAGAATAATAGTAACAGTTATAGCGATAATAATAATAATAATAAGGATAATAATAATAGTTATAAGGAGAAAGACAAGAGCAATAGAGATAGTAACAATAGAATAAGCATAATAATAACAGTTATAGCGATAATAATAATAGTAATAAGGATAATAATAACAGTTATAGCGATAATAATAATATTAATAAGGATAATAATAATAGTTATAAGGATAAATACAAGAGGAATAGGGATGATAATAATAGTAATAAGAATAGTAATAACAGTTATAGCGATAATAACAATAGTTATAATGATAAAGGCAAGAGTAATACGGATAGTAACAGAAGAATAAGTATAATAATAACAGTTATAGGGATAATAATAATAATAATAAGGATAATAATAATAATTTAAGGGGAAGGACAAGAGGAATAAGGATAATAATAATAGTAACAAGAATAATAATAACAGTTATAGCGATAATAATAATAGTATTAAGGATAATAATAACAGTTATAGCGATAATATTATTAGTAATAAGGATAAAGACAAGGGTAACAGGGATAATAATAATAGTTATAAGGATATAGACAAGAGTAATAGGGATAGTAACAATAGAATAAGCATAATAATAAGAGTTATAGCGATAATAATAATAGTAATAAGGATAATAATAACAGTTATAGCGATAGTAATAATAATAATAAGGATAATAATAATAGTTATAAGGATAAAGCCAAGAGCAATGGGGATAATAGTAATAGTAATGAGAATAATAATAACAGTTATAGCGATAATAATAATAATAATAAGGATAATAATAATAGTTATAGCGATAATAATAATAATAATAAGGATAATAATAATAGTTATTAGGAGAAAGACAAGAGGAATAGGGATAATAATAGTAGTAACAAGAATAATAATAACAGTTATAGCGATAATAATAATAGTATTAAGGATAAAGGCAAGAGGAATAGGGATAATAATAATAGTAACGAGAATAATAGTAACAGTTATAGCGATAATAATAATAGTAATAAGGATTAATAATAATAGTCATATGGATAAAGACAAGAGCGATACGGATAGTAACAATAGTAATAAGAATAATAATAACAGTTATAGCGATAATAATAATAGTAACAAGAATAATAATAACAGTTATAGCGATAATAATAATAGTAATAAGGATAATAATAACAGTTATAGCGATAATAATAATAATAATAAGGATTAATAATAATAGTTATATGGATAAAGACAAGAGTAATACGGATAGCAACAATAGTAATAAGAATAATAATAACAGTTATAGCGATAATAATAATAATAATAAGGATTAATAATAATAGTTATATGGATAAAGACAAGAGTAATGCGGATAGCAACAATAGTAATAAGAATAATAATAACAGTCATAGCGATAATAATAATAATAATAAGGATAATAATAATAATTATAAGGAGAAAGACAAGAGGAATAGGGATAATAATAATAGCAACAAGAATAATAGTAACAGTTATAGCGATAATAATAATAGTAATAAGGATAATAATAACAGTTATAGCGATAATAATAATAATAATAATAAGGATAATAATAATAGTTAGAAGGATAAAGACAAGAGGAATACGGATAATAGTAATAGTAATAAGAATAATAATAACAGTTATAGCGATAATAATAATAGTATTGAGGATAATAATAATTGTAATAAGGATAATAATAATAGTAATAAGAATAATAATAACAGTTATAGCGATAATAATAATAATAATAAGGATAATAATAATAGTTATAAGGAGAAAGACAAGAGGAATAGGGATAATAGTAATAGTAATAAGAATAATAATAACAGTTATAGCGATAATAATAATAGTATTAAGGATAATAATAATAGTAATAAGGATAATAATAATAGTAATAACAATAATAATAACAGTTATAGCGATAATAATAATAGTAATAAGGATTAATAATAATAGTTATATGGATAAAGACAAGAGTAATGCGGATAGCAACAATAGTAATAAGAATAATAATAACAGTTATAGCGATAATAATAATAGTAACAAGAATAATAATAACAGTTATAGCGATAATAATAATAGTAATAAGAATAATAATAACAGTTACAGTGATAATAATAATAGTATTAAGCATAATAATAACAGTTATAGCGATAATAATAATAATAATAAGGATAATTATAATAGTTATAAGGAGAAAGAAAAGAGGAATAGGGATAATAATAATAGTAACAAGAATAATAATAACAGTTATAGCGATAATAATAATAGTATTAAGGATAATAATAACAGTTATAGCGATAATAATAATAGTTATAAGGAGAAAGACAAGAGGAATAGGGATAATAATAATAGTAACAAGAATAATAATAACAGTTATAGCGATAATAATAATAGTATTAAGGATAATAATAACAGTTATAGCGATAATAATAATAGTGAT
>CAMAOC010000408.1:0-45312 GCA_945859555.1 Megachile ligniseca
AATAACAGTTATAGCGATAATAATAATAGTAATAAGGATAATAATAACAGTTATAGCGATTATAATAATAATAATAAGGATAATAATAATAGTTATAGCGATAATAATAATAGTTATAAGGATAAAGGCAAGAGTAATACGGATAGTAACAATAGAATAAGCATAATAAGAACAGTTATAGCGATAATAATAATAGTAATAACAATTATAATAACAGTTATAGCGATAATAATAATAGTAATAAGAATAATAATAACAGTTATAGCGATAATAATAATAGTATTAAGCATAATAATAACAGTTTATAGCGATAATAATAATAGTTATAAGGAGAAAGACAAGAGGAATAGGGATAATAAAAATAGTAACAAGAATAATAACAACAGTTTTAGCGATAATAATAATAATAATAAGGATAATGATAATAGTTATAAGGATAAAGGCAAGAGTAATACGGATAGTAACAATAGAATAAGCATAATAAGAACAGTTATAGCGATAATAATAATAGTAATAACAATTATAATAACAGTTATAGCGATAATAATAATAGTAATAAGAATAATAATAACAGTTATAGCGATAATAATAATAGTATTAAGCATAATAATAACAGTTGTAGCGATAATAATAATAGTTATAAGGAGAAAGACAAGAGGAATAGGGATAATAAAATAGTAACAAGAATAATAACAACAGTTATAGCGATAATAATAATAATAATAAGGATAATTATAATAGTTATAAGGAGAAAGACAAGAGGAATAGGGATAATAATAGTAGTAACAAGAATAATAATAACAGTTATAGCGATAATAATAATAGTACTAAGGATAAAGGCAAGAGTAATACGGACAGTAATAATAGTAACAAGAATAATAATAACAGTTATAGCGATAATAATAATAGCCATAAGGATAATGATAATAGTTATAAGGATAAAGACAAGAGTAATAGAGATATTAACAATAGAATCAGCATAACAATAACAGTTATAGCGATAATAATAATAGTAATAAGGATAATAATAACAGTTATAGCGATTATAATAATAATAATAAGGATAATAATAATAGTTATAACGATAATAATAATAGTTATAAGGATAAAGGCAAGAGTAATACGGATAGTAACAATAGAATAAGCATAATAAGAACAGTTATAGCGATAATAATAATAGTAATAACAATTATAATAACAGTTATAGCGATAATAATAATAGTAATAAGAATAATAATAACAGTTATAGCGATAATAATAATAGTATTAAGCATAATAATAACAGTTGTAGCGATAATAATAATAGTTATAAGGAGAAAGACAAGAGGAATAGGGATAATAAAAATAGTAACAAGAATAATAACAACAGTTATAGCGATAATAATAATAATAATAAGGATAATGATAATAGTTATAAGATTAAAGACAAGAGTAATAGAGATAGTAACAATAGAATAAGCATAATAATAACAGTTATAGCGATAATAATAATAGTAATAAGGATAATAATAACAGTTATAGCGATAATAATAATAGTATTAAGGATAATAATAACAGTTATAGCCATAATAATAATAGTTATAAGGATAAAGACAAGAGTAATAGAGATAGTAACAATAGAATAAGCATAATAATAACAGTTACAGCGATAATAATAATAATAATAAGGATAATAATAATAGTTATAATGATAAAGGCAAGAGTAATACGGATAGTAACAATAGAATAAGCATAATAATAACAGTTATAGCGATAATAATAATAGTAATAAGAATAATAATAACAGTTATAGCTATAATAATAATAGTATTAAGCATAATAATAACAGTTATAGCGATAATAATAATAGTTATAAGGAGAAAGACAAAAGGAATAGGGATAATAAAAATAGTAACAAGAATAATAACAACAGTTATAGCGATAATAATAATAATAATAAGGATAATTATAATAGTTATAAGGAGAAAGACAAGAGGAATAGGGATAATAATAGTAGTAACAAGAATAATAATAACAGTTATAGCGATAATAATAATAGTACTAAGGATAAAGGCAAGAGTAATACGGACAGTAATAATAGTAACAAGAATAATAATAACAGTTATAGCGATAATAATAATAGCCATAAGGATAATGATAATAGTTATAAGGATAAAGACAAGAGTAATAGAGATATTAACAATAGAATCAGCATAACAATAACAGTTATAGCGATAATAATAATAGTAATAAGGATAATAATAACAGTTATAGCGAGTATAATAATAATAATAAGGATAATAATAATAGTTATAGCGATAATAATAATAGTTATAAGGATAAAGGCAAGAGTAATACGGATAGTATCAATAGAATAAGCATAATAAGAACAGTTATACCGATAATAATAATAGTAATAACAATTATAATAACAGTTATAGCGATAATAATAATAGTAATAAGAATAATATTAACAGTTATAGCGATAATAATAATAGTATTAAGCATAATAATAACAGTTATAGCGATAATAATAATAGTTATAGGAAGAAAGACAAGAGGATTAGGGATAATACTAGTAGTAACAAGAATAATAATAAAAGTTATAGCGATAATAATAATAGTATTAAGGATAAAGGCAAGAGTAATACGGACAGTAATAATAGTAACAAGAATAATAATAACAGTTATAGCGATAATAATAATAGTAATAAGGATAATAATAATGGTTATAAGGATATAGACAAGAGTAATAGGGATAGTAACAATAGAATAAGCATAATAATAACAGTTATAGCGATAATCATAATAGTAATAAGGATAATAATAACAGGTATAGCGATAATAATAATAATAATAAGGATGATAATAATAGTTATAAGGAGAAAGACAAGAGGAATAGGGATAATAATAATAGTAACAAGAATAATAGTAACAGTTATAGCGCTAATAATAATAATAATAAGGATAATAATAATCGTTATAAGGAGAAAGACACGAGTAATAGAGATAGTAACAATAGAATAAGCATAATAATAACAGTTATAGCGATAATAATAATAGTAATAAGGATAATAATAACAGTTCTAGCGATAATAATAATAATAATAAGGATAATAATAATAGTTATAATGATCAAGGCAAGAGTAATACGGATAGTAACAATAGAATAAGCATAATAATAACAGTTATAGCGATAATAATAATAGTAATAAGAATAATAATAACAATTGCAGCGATAATAATAATAGTTATAAGGAGAAAGACAAGAGGAATAGGGATAATAAAAATAGTAACAAGAATAATAGCAACAGTTATAGCGATAATAATAATAATTATAATGATAATAATAATAGTTATAAGGAGAAAGACAAGAGGAATAGGTATAATATAATAGTAACAAGAATAATAATAACAGTTATAGCGATAATAATAATAGTACTAAGGATAAAGGCAAGAGTAATACGGACAGTAATAATAGTAACAAGAATAATAATAACAGTTATAGCGATAATAATAATAGCCATAAGGATAATGATAATAGTTATAAGGATAAAGACAAGAGTAATAGAGATAGTAACAATAGAATCAGCATAACAATAACAGTTATAGCGATAATAATAATAGTAATAAGGATAATAAAAACAGTTATAGCGATCGTAATAATAGTAATAAGGATAATAATAATAGTTATAAGGATATAGACAAGAGTAATAGGGATAGTAACAATAGAATAAGCATAATAATAACAGTTATAGCGATAATAATAATAGTAATAAGGATAATAATAACAGGTATAGCGATAATAATAATAATAATAATAAGGATAATAATAATAGTTATAAGGATAAAGACAACAGTAATACGGATAGTAACAATAGAATAAGGATAAGAATAACAGTTAGAGCGATAATAATAATAGTAATAACAATAATAATAACAGTTATAGCGATAATAATAATAGTAATAAGGATTAATAATAATAGTTATATGGATAAAGACAAGAGTGATACGGATACTAACAATGGTAATAAGAATAATAATAACAGTTATAGCGATAATAATAATAGTAACAAGAATAATAATAACAGTTGTAGCGATAATAATAATAATAATAAGGAGAATAATAATAGTTATAAGGAGAAAGACTAGAGGAATAGGGATAATAATAATAGTAACAAGAATAATAGCAACAGTTATAGCGATAATAATAATAATAATAATAAGGATAATAATAATAGTTATAAGGAGAAAGACAAGAGTAATAGAGATAGTAACAATAGAAATAGCATAATAATAACAGTTATAGCGGTAATAATAATAGTAATAAGGATAATAATAACAGTTATAGCGATAATAATAATAATAATAAGGATAATAATAATAGTTATAATGATAAAGGCAAGAGTAATACGGATAGTAACAATAGAATAAGCATAATAATAACAGTTATAGCGATAATAATAATAGTAATAAGAATAATAATAACAGTTATAGCGATAATAATAATAGTTATAAGGAGAAAGACAAGAGGAATAGGTATAATATAATAGTAACAAGAATAATAATAACAGTTATAGCGATAATAATAATAGTATTAAGCATAAAGGCAAGAGTAATACGGACAGTAATAATAGTAACAGGAATAATAATAACAGTTATAGCGATAATAATAATAGTAATAAGAATAATAATAACAGTTATAGCGATAATAATAATAGTAATAAGGATTAATAATAATAGTTATATGGATAAAGACAAGAGTGATACGGATAGTAACAATGGTAATAAGAATAATAATAACAGTTATAGCGATAATAATAATAGTAACAAGAATAATAATAAGAGTTATAGCGATAATAATAATAATAATAAGGATAATAATAATAGTTATAAGGAGAAAGACAAGAGGAATAGGGATAATAATGATAGTAACAAGAATAATAGTAACAGTTATAGCGATAATAATAATAGTAATAAGGATAATAATTACAGTTATAGCGATAATAATAATAATAATAATAAGGATAATAATAATAGTTATAAGGATAAAGACAAGAGGAATACGGTTAATAGTAATAGTAATAAGAATAATAATAACAGTTATAGCGATAATAATAATAATAATAAGGATAATAATAATAGTTATAAGGAGAAAGACAAGAGGAATAGGGATGATAATAATAATAGTAACAAGAATAATAATAACAGTTATAGCGATAATAATAATAATAATAAGGATAATAATGATAGTTATAAGGAGAAAGACAAGAGGAATAGGGATAATAATAATAGTAACAAGAATAATAACAACAGTTATAGCGATAATAATAATAGTAACAAGAATAATAATAACAGTTATAGCGATAATAATAATAATAATAAGGATAATAATAATAGTTATAAGGAGAAAGACAAGAAGAATAGGGACAATAATAATAGTAACAAGAATAATAGTAACAGTTATAGCGATAATAATAATAGTGTTAAGGATAATAATAACAGTTATATCGATAATAATAATAGTTATAATGATAAAGGCAAGAGTAATACGGATAGTGACAATAGAATAAACATAATAATAACAGTTATAGCGATAATAATAATAGTAATAAGGATAATAATAATAGTCATAGCGAAAATAATAATAATAATAAGGATAATAATAATAGTTATAATTATAAAGACAAGAGGAATAGGGATAATAATAATAGTAATAAGGATAATAATAACAGTTATAGCGATAATAATAATAGTAATAAGGATAATAATAATAGTTATAAGGATAAAGACAAGAGTAATACGGATAGTAACAATAGAATAAACATAATAATAACAGTTATAGCGATAATAATAATAGTAATAAGGATAATAATAATAGTCATAGCGAAAATAATAATAAGGATAATAATAATAGTTATAAGGATAAAGACAAGAGGAATAGGGATAATAATAATAGTAACAAGAATAATAATAACAGTTATAGCGATAACAATAATAGCCATAAGGATAATGATAATAGTTATAAGGATAAAGACAAGAGTAATAGAGGTAGTAACAATAGAATCAGCATAATAATAACAGTTATAGCGATAATAATAATAGTAATAAGGATAATAATAACAGTTATAGCGATAATAATAATAATAATAAGGATAATAATAATAGTTATAAGGACAAAGACAACAGTAATACGGATAGTAACAATAGAATAAGGATAATAATAACAGTTATAATGATTATAATAATAGTAATAACAATAATAATAACAGTTATAGCGATAATAATAATAATTATAAGGGTAATAATAATAGTTACAAGGAGAAAGACAAGAGGAATAGGTATATTATAATAGTAACAAGAATAATAATAACAGTTATAGCGGTAATAATAATAGTATTAAGGATAATAATAACAGTTTTAGCGAAAATAATAATAATAATAAGGATAATAATAATAGTTATAAGGAGAAAGACAAGAGGAATAGGGATAATAATAATAGTAACAAGAATAATAGTAACAGTTATAGCGATAATAATAATAATAATAATAAGGATAATAACAATAGTTATAAGGAGAAAGACAAGAGTAATAGAGATAGTAACAATAGAAATAGCATAATAATAACAGTTATAGCGATAATAATAATAGTAATAAGGATAATAATAACAGTTATAGCGATAATAATAATAGTAATAAGAATAATAATAACAGTTATAGCGATAATAATAATAGTTATAAGGAGAAAGACAAGAGGAATAGGTATAATATAATAGTAACAAGAATAATAATAACAGTTATAGCGATAATAATAATAGTATTAAGCATAAAGGCAAGAGTAATACGGACAGTAATAATAGTAACAGGAATAATAATAACAGTTATAGCGATAATAATAATAGTAATAAGGATAATAATAATAGTTATAAGGATAAAGACAAGAGTAATAGGGATAGTAACAATAGAATAACCATAATAATAACAGTTGTAGCGATAATAATAATAGTAATAAGGATAATAATAACAGTTATAGCGATAATAATAATAATAATAAGGATTAATAATAATAGTTATATGGATAAAGAAAAGAGTGATACGGATAGTAACAATGGTAATAAGAATAATAATAACAGTTATGGCGATAATAATAATAGTAACAAGAATAATAATAAGAGTTATAGCGATAATAATAATAGTGTTAAGGATAAAGGCAAGAGTAATACGGACAGTAATAATAGTAACAAGAATAATAATAACAGTTATAGCGATAATAATAATAGTAATAAGGATAATAATAATAGTTATAAGGATAAAGACAAGAGTAATAGGTATAGGAACAATAAAATAACCATAATAATAACAGTTATAGCGATAATAATAATAGTATTAAGGATAATAATAACAGTTTATAGCGATAATAATAATAGTAATAAGGATAATAATAATAGTTATAAGGATAAAGACAAGGGCAATAGGGATAATAATAATAGTAATAAGAATAACAATAACAGTTATAGCGATAATAATAATAGTAATAAGGATAATAATAACAGGTATAGCGATAATAATAATAATAATAATAAGGATAAGAATAACAGTTATAGCGATAATAATAATAGTAATAAGGATTAATAATAATAGTTATATGGATAAAGACAAGAGTGATACGGATACTAACAATGGTAATAAGAATAATAATAACAGTTATAGCGATAATAATAATAGTAACAAGAATAATAATAACAGTTATAGCGATAATAATAATAATAATAAGGAGAATAATAATAGTTATAAGGAGAAAGACTAGAGGAATAGGGATAATAATAATAGTAACAAGAATAATAGTAACAGTTATAGCGATAATAATAATAATAATAATAAGGATAATAATAATAGTTATAAGGAGAAAGACAAGAGTAATAGAGATAGTAACAATAGAAATAGCATAATAATAACAGTTAAAGCGATAATAATAATAGTAATAAGGATAATAATAACAGTTATAGCGATAATAATAATAATAATAAGGATAATAATAATAGTTATAATGATAAAGGCAAGAGTAATACGGATAGTAACAATGGTAATAAGAATAATAACAACAGTTATAGCGATAATAATAATAGTAATAAGAATAACAATAACTTTTATAGCGATAATAATAATAGTTATAAGGAGAAAGACAAGAGGAATAGGTATAATATAATAGTAACAGGAATAATAATAACAGTTATAGCGATAATAATAATAGTAATAAGGATAATAATAATAGTTATAAGGATAAAGACAAGAGTAATAGGGATAGTAACAATAGAATAACCATAATAATAACAGTTGTAGCGATAATAATAATAGTAATAAGAATAATAATAACAGTTATAGCGATAATAATAATAGTAATAAGGATTAATAATAATAGTTATATGGATAAAGACAAGAGTAATACGGATAGTGACAATAGAATAAACATAATAATAACAGTTACAGCGATAATAATAATAGTAATAAGGATAATAATAATAGTCATAGCGAAAATAATAATAATAATAAGGATAATAATAATAGTTATAAGGATAAAGACAAGAGGAATAGGGATAATAATAATAGTAACAAGAATAATAATAACAGTTATAGCGATAACAATAATAGCCATAAGGATAATGATAATAGTTATAAGGATAAAGACAAGAGTAATAGAGATAGTAACAATAGAATCAGCATAATAATAACAGTTATAGCGATAATAATAATAGTAATAAGGATAATAATAATAGTTATAAGGATAAAGGCAAGAGTAATACGGATAGTAACAATAGAATAAACATAATAATAACAGTTATAGCGATAATAATAATAGTAATAAGGATAATAATAACAGTTATAGCGATAATAATAATAATAATAATAAGGATAATAATAATAGTTATAAGGATAAAGACAACAGTAATACGGATAGTAACAATAGAATAAGGATAAGAATAACAGTTATAGCGATAATAATAATAGTAATAAGGATTAATAATAATAGTTATATGGATAAAGACAAGAGTGATACGGATACTAACAATGGTAATAAGAATAATAATAACAGTTATAGCGATAATAATAATAGTAACAAGAATAATAATAACAGTTATAGCGATAATAATAATAATAATAAGGAGAATAATAATAGTTATAAGGAGAAAGACTAGAGGAATAGGGATAATAATAATAGTAACAAGAATAATAGTAACAGTTATAGCGATAATAATAATAATAATAATAAGGATAATAATAATAGTTATAAGGAGAAAGACAAGAGTAATAGAGATAGTAACAATAGAAATAGCATAATAATAACAGTTATAGCGATAATAATAATAGTAATAAGGATAATAATAACAGTTATAGCGATAATAATAATAATAATAAGGATAATAATAATAGTAATAAGAATAATAATAACAGTTATAGCGATAATAATAATAGTTATAAGGAGAAAGACAAGAGGAATAGGTATAATATAATAGTAACAAGAATAATAATAACAGTTATAGCGATAATAATAATAGTATTAAGCATAAAGGCAAGAGTAATACGGACAGTAATAATAGTAACAGGAATAATAATAACAGTTATAGCGATAATAATAATAGTAATAAGGATAATAATAATAGTTATAAGGATAAAGACAAGAGTAATAGGGATAGTAACAATAGAATAACCATAATAATAACAGTTGTAGCGATAATAATAATAGTAATAAGAATAATAATAACAGTTATAGCGATAATAATAATAGTAATAAGGATAATAATAACAGTTATAGCGATAATAATAATAGTAATAAGGATAATAATAATAGTTATAAGGATAAAGGCAAGAGTCATACGGATAGTAACAATAGAATAAACATAATAATAACAGTTATAGCGATAATAATAATAGTAATAAGGATAATAATAACAGTTATAGCGATAATAATAATAATAATAATAAGGATAATAATAATAGTTATAAGGATAAAGACAAGAGGAATACGGTTAATAGTAATAGTAATAAGAATAATAATAACAGTTATAGCGATAATAATACTAATAATAAGGATAATAATAATAGTTATAAGGAGAAAGACAAGAGGAATAGGGATAATAATAATAGTAACAAGAATAATAATAACAGTTATAGCAATAATAATAAAAGTTATAAGGATAATAATAATAGTTATAAGGATAAAGACAAGGGCAATAGGGATAATAATAATAGTAATAAGAATAACTATAACAGTTATTAGCGATAATAATAATAGTTATACGGATAAAGACAAGAGTAATACGGATAGTAACAATAGAATAAGGATAATAATAACAGTTATAGCGATAATAATAGTAGTAATAACAATAATAATAACAGTTGTAGCGATAATAATAATAGTAAAAAGGATTAATAATAATAGTTATATGGATAAAGACAAGAGTAATACGGATAGTAACAATAGTAATAAGAATAAGAATAACAGTTATAGCGATAATAATAATAGTAACAAGAATAATAATAACAGTTATAGCGATAATAATAATAATAATAAGGATAATAATGATAGTTATAAGGAGAAAGACAAGAGGAATAGGGATAATAATAATAGTAACAAGAATAATAACAACAGTTATAGCGATAATAATAATAGTAACAAGAATAATAGTAACAGTTATAGCGATAATAATAATAGTATTAAGGATAATAATAACAGTTATAGCGATAATAATAATAGTAATAAGGATAATAATAACAGTTATAGCGAAAATAATAATAATAATAAGGATAATAATAATAGTTATAAGGATAAATACAAGAGGAATAGGGATAATAGTAATAGTAATAAGAATAATAATAACAGTTATAGCGATAATAATAATAGTTATAATGATAAAGGCAAGAGTAATACGGATAGTGACAATAGAATAAACATAATAATAACAGTTATAGCGATAATAATAATAGTAATAAGGATAATAATAACAGTTATAGCGATAATAATAATAGTAATAAGGATAATAATAATAGTTATAAGGATAAAGACAAGAGTAAGACGGATAGTAACAACAGAATAAGGATAATAATAACAGTTATAGCGATAATAATAATAGTAATAACAATAATAATAACCGTTATAGCGATAATAATAATAATAATAAGGATAATAATAATAGTTATAAGGAGAAAGACAAGAGGAATAGGGATAATAATAATAGTAACAAGAATAATAACAACAGTTATAGCGATAATAATAATAGTAACAAGAATAATAATAACAGTTATAGCGATAATAATAATAGTAATAAGGATAATAATAACAGTTATAGCGATAATAATAATAATAATAATAAGGATAATAATAGTAGTTATAAGGAGAAAGACAAGAGGAATAGGGATAATAATAATAGTAACAAGAATAATAATAACAGTTGTAGCGAAATAATAATAGTAAAAAGGATTAATAATAATAGTTATATGGATAAAGACAAGAGTAATACGGATAGTAACAATAGCAATAAGAATAATAATAACAGTTATAGCGATAATAATAATAGTAATAATGATAATAATAACAGTTATAGCGATAATAATAATAATAATAATAAGGATAATAATAATAGTTATAAGGAGAAAGACAAGAGGAATAGGGATAATAATAATAGTAACAAGATTAATAATAACAGTTGTAGCGAAATAATAATAGTAAAAAGGATTAATAATAATAGTTATATGGATAAAGGCAAGAGTAATACGGATAGTAACAATAGTAATAAGAATAATAATAACAGTTATAGCGATAATAATAATAGTAACAAGAATAATAATAACAGTTATAGCGATAATAATAATAATAATAAGGATAATAATAATAGTTATAAGGAGAAAGACAAGAGGAATAGGGATAATAATAATAGTAACAAGAATAATAACAACAGTTATAGCGATAATAATAATAGTAACAAGAATAATAATAACAGTTATAGCGATAATAATAATAGTAATAAGGATAATAATAACAGTTATAGCGATAATAATAATAATAATAATAAGGATAATAATAGTAGTTATAAGGAGAAAGACAAGAGGAATAGGGATAATAATAATAGTAACAAGAATAATAATAACAGTTGTAGCGAAATAATAATAGTAAAAAGGATTAATAATAATAGTTATATGGATAAAGACAAGAGTAATACGGATAGTAACAATAGCAATAAGAATAATAATAACAGTTATAGCGATAATAATAATAGTAACAAGAATAATAATAACAGTTATAGCGATAATAATAATAATAATAATAAGGATAATAATAATAGTTATAAGGAGAAAGACAAGAGGAATAGGGATAATAATAATAGTAACAAGAATAATAATAACAGTTATAGCGATAATAATAATAGTGTTAAGGATAAAGGCAAGAGTAATAAGGACAGTAATAATAGTAACAAGAATAATAATAACAGTTATAGCGATAATAATAATAGTATTCAGGATAATAATAACAGTTATAGCCATAATAATAATAGTAATAAGGATAATAATAATAGTTATAAGGATAAAGACAAGAGTAATAGAGATAGTAACAATAGAATAGGCATAATAATAACAGTTATAGCGATAATAATAATAGTAATAAGGATAATAATAACAGTTATAGCGAAAATAATAATAATAATAAGGATAATAATAATAGTTATAAGGATAAATAGAAGAGGAATAGGGATAATAGTAATAATAATAAGAATAATAATAACAGTTATAGCGATAATAATAATAGTTATAATGATAAAGGCAAGAGTAATACGGATAGTAACAATAGAATAAACATAATAATAACAGTTATAGCGATAATAATAACAGTCATAGCGATAATAATAATAATAATAAGGATAATAATAATAGTTATAAGGATAAAGACAAGAGGAATAGGGATAATGGTAATAGTAATAAGGATAATAATAACAGTTATAGCGATAATAATAATAATAATAAGGATAATAATAATAGTCATAAGGAGAAACCCAAGAAGAATAGGGATAATAGTAATTGTAATAAGAATAATAATAACAGTTATAGCGATAATAATAATATTTATAAGGATAAAGACAAGAGGAATACGGTTAATAGAAATAGTAATAAGAATAATAATAACAGATATAGCGATAATAATAATAATAATAAGGATAATAGTAATAGTTATAAGGAGAAAGACAAGAGGAGTAGGGATAATAATAATAGTAACAAGAATAATAATAACAGTTATAGCGATAATAATAAAAGTTATAAGGAGAAAGACAAGAGGAATAGGGATAATAATAATAGTAACAAGAATAATAATAACAGTTATAGCGATAATAATAATAGTAATAAGGATAATAATAATAGTTATAGGGATAAAGACAAGGGCAATAGGGATAATAATAACAGTAACAAGAATAATAATAACAGTTATAGCGATAATAATAATAGCCATAAGGATAATGATAATAGTTATAAGGATAAAGACAAGAGTAATAGAGATAGTAACAATAGAATCAGCATAATAATAACAGTTATAGCGATAATAATAATAGTAATAAGGATAATAATAACAGTTATAGCGATAATAATAATAGTAATAAGGATAATAATAATAGTTATAAGGATAAAGACAAGAGTAAGACGGATAGTAACAACAGAATAAGGATAATAATAACAGTTATAGCGATAATAATAATAGTAATAACAATAATAATAACCGTTATAGCGATAATAATAATAATAATAAGGATAATAATAATAGTTATAAGGAGAAAGACAAGAGGAATAGGGATAATAATAATAGTAACAAGAATAATAACAACAGTTATAGCGATAATAATAATAGTAACAAGAATAATAATAACAGTTATAGCGATAATAATAATAGTAATAAGGATAATAATAACAGTTATAGCGATAATAATAATAATAATAATAATAAGGATAATAACAGTAGTTATAAGGAGAAAGACAAGAGGAATAGGGATAATAATAATAGTAACAAGAATAATAATAACAGTTGTAGCGAAATAATAATAGTAAAAAGGATTAATAATAATAGTTATATGGATAAAGACAAGAGTAATACGGATAGTAACAATAGCAATAAGAATAATAATAACAGTTATAGCGATAATAATAATAGTAACAAGAATAATAATAACAGTTATAGCGATAATAATAATAATAATAATAAGGATAATAATAATAGTTATAAGGAGAAAGACAAGAGGAATAGGGATAATAATAATAGTAACAAGAATAATAATAACAGTTATAGCGATAATAATAATAGTGTTAAGGATAAAGGCAAGAGTAATAAGGACAGTAATAATAGTAACAAGAATAATAATAACAGTTATAGCGATAATAATAATAGTATTCAGGATAATAATAACAGTTATAGCCATAATAATAATAGTAATAAGGATAATAATAATAGTTATAAGGATAAAGACAAGAGTAATAGAGATAGTAACAATAGAATAGGCATAATAATAACAGTTTATAGCGATAATAATAATAGTAATAAGGATAATATAACAGTTATAGCGATAATAATAATAGTGTTAAGGATAATAATAATAGTTATAAGGATAAAGACAAGAGTAATAGGGATAGTAACAATAGAATAACCATAATAATAACGGTTATAGCGATAATAATAATAGTAATAAGGATAATAATAATAGTTATAAGGATAAAGACAAGGGCAATAGCGATAATAATAATAGTAATAACAATAATAATAACAGTTGTAGCGAAATAATAATAGTAAAAAGGATTAATAATAATAGTTATATGGATAAAGACAAGAGTAATACGGATAGTAACAATAGTAATAAGAATAATAATAACAGTTATAGCGATAATAATAATAGTAACTAGAATAATAATAACAGTTATAGCGATAATAATAATAATAATAAGGATAATAATAATAGTTATAAGGAGAAAGACAAGAGGAATAGGGATAATAATAATAGTAACAAGAATAATAACAACAGTTATAGCGATAATAATAATAGTAACAAGAATAATAATAACAGTTATAGCGATAATAATAATAGTAATAAGGATAATAATAACAGTTATAGCGATAATAATAATAATAATAATAAGGATAATAATAATAGTTATAAGGAGAAAGACAAGAGGAATAGGGATAATAATAATAGTAACAAGATTAATAATAACAGTTGTAGCGAAATAATAATAGTAAAAAGGATTAATAATAATAGTTATATGGATAAAGGCAAGAGTAATACGGATAGTAACAATAGTAATAAGAATAATAATAACAGTTATAGCGATAATAATAATAGTAACAAGAATAATAATAACAGTTATAGCGATAATAATAATAATAATAAGGATAATAATAATAGTTATAAGGAGAAAGACAAGAGGAATAGGGATAATAATAATAGTAACAAGAATAATAACAACAGTTATAGCGATAATAATAATAGTAACAAGAATAATAATAACAGTTATAGCGATAATAATAATAGTAATAAGGATAATAATAACAGTTATAGCGATAATAATAATAATAATAATAAGGATAATAATAGTAGTTATAAGGAGAAAGACAAGAGGAATAGGGATAATAATAATAGTAACAAGAATAATAATAACAGTTGTAGCGAAATAATAATAGTAAAAAGGATTAATAATAATAGTTATATGGATAAAGACAAGAGTAATACGGATAGTAACAATAGCAATAAGAATAATAATAACAGTTATAGCGATAATAATAATAGTAACAAGAATAATAATAACAGTTATAGCGATAATAATAATAATAATAATAAGGATAATAATAATAGTTATAAGGAGAAAGACAAGAGGAATAGGGATAATAATAATAGTAACAAGAATAATAATAACAGTTATAGCGATAATAATAATAGTGTTAAGGATAAAGGCAAGAGTAATAAGGACAGTAATAATAGTAACAAGAATAATAATAACAGTTATAGCGATAATAATAATAGTATTCAGGATAATAATAACAGTTATAGCCATAATAATAATAGTAATAAGGATAATAATAATAGTTATAAGGATAAAGACAAGAGTAATAGAGATAGTAACAATAGAATAGGCATAATAATAACAGTTATAGCGATAATAATAATAGTAATAAGGATAATAATAACAGTTATAGCGAAAATAATAATAATAATAAGGATAATAATAATAGTTATAAGGATAAATAGAAGAGGAATAGGGATAATAGTAATAATAATAAGAATAATAATAACAGTTATAGCGATAATAATAACAGTTATAATGATAAAGGCAAGAGTAATACGGATAGTAACAATAGAATAAACATAATAATAACAGTTATAGCGATAATAATAACAGTCATAGCGATAATAATAATAATAATAAGGATAATAATAATAGTTATAAGGATAAAGACAAGAGGAATAGGGATAATGGTAATAGTAATAAGGATAATAATAACAGTTATAGCGATAATAATAATAATAATAAGGATAATAATAATAGTCATAAGGAGAAACCCAAGAAGAATAGGGATAATAGTAATTGTAATCAGAATAATAATAACAGTTATAGCGATAATAATAATATTTATAAGGATAAAGACAAGAGGAATACGGTTAATAGAAATAGTAATAAGAATAATAATAACAGATATAGCGATAATAATAATAATAATAATAAGGATAATAGTAATAGTTATAAGGAGAAAGACAAGAGGAATAGGGATAATAATAATAGTAACAAGAATAATAATAACAGTTATAGCGATAATAATAAAAGTTATAAGGAGAAAGGCAAGAGGAATAGGGATAATAATAATAGTAACAAGAATAATAATAACAGTTATAGCGATAATAATAATAGTAATAAGGATAATAATAATAGTTATAGGGATAAAGACAAGGGCAATAGGGATAATAATAATAGTAACAAGAATAATAATAACAGTTATAGCGATAATAATAATAGCCATAAGGATAATGATAATAGTTATAAGGATAAAGACAAGAGTAATAGAGATAGTAACAATAGAATCAGCATAATAATAACAGTTATAGCGATAATAATAATAGTAATAAGGATAATAATAACAGTTATAGCGATAATAATAATAGCAATAACAATAATAATAACCGTTATAGCGATAATAATAAGAGTAATAAGGATTAATAATAATAGTTATATGGATAAAGACAAGAGGAATAGGGATAATAATAATAGTAACAAGAATAATAATAACAGTTATAGCGGTAATAATAATAGTATTAAGGATAAAGGCAAGAGTAATACGGAGAGTAACAATAGTAACAAGAATAATAATAACAGTTATAGCGATAATAATAATAGTAATAAGGATAATAATAATAGTTATAAGGATATAGACAAGAGTAATAGGGATAGTAACAATAGAATGAGCATAATAATAACAGTTATAGCGATAATAATAATAGTAATAAGGATAATAATAAAGGCTATAGCGATAATAATAATAATAATAAGGATAATAATAGTAGTTATAATGATAAATGCAAGAGTAATACGGATAGTAACAATAGAATAAACATAATAATAACAGTTATAGCGATAATAATAATAGTAATAAGGATAATAATAACAGTCATAGCGATAATAATAATAATAATAAGGATAATAATAATAGTTATAAGGATAAAGACAAGAGGAATAGCGATAATGGTAATAGTAATAAGAATAATAATAACAGTTATAGCGATAATAATAATAATAATAAGGATAATAATAATAGTCATAAGGAGAAACCCAAGAAGAATAGGGATAATAGTAATTGTAATAAGAATAATAATAACAGTTATAGCGATAATAATAATATTTATAAGGATAAAGACAAGAGGAATACGGTTAATAGTAATAGTAATAAGAATAATAATAACAGATATAGCGATAATAATAATAATAATAAGGATAATAGTAATAGTTATAAGGAGAAAGACAAGAGGAATAGGGATAATAATAATAGTAACAAGAATAGTAATAACAGTTATAGCGATAATAATAAAAGTTATAAGGAGAAAGACAAGAGGAATAGGGATAATAATAATAGTAACAAGAATAATAATAACAGTTATAGCGATAATAATAATAGCCATAAGGATAATGATAATAGTTATAAGGATAAAGACAAGAGTAATAGAGATAGTAACAATAGAATCAGCATAATAATAACAGTTATAGCGATAATAATAATAGTAATAAGGATAATAATAACAGTTATAGCGATAATAATAATAGTAATAACGATAATAATAATAGTTATAAGGATAAAGACAAGAGTAAGACGGATAGTAACAACAGAATAAGGATAATAATAACAGTTATAGCGATAATAATAATAGTAATAACAATAATAATAACCGTTATAGCGATAATAAGAAGAGTAATAAGGATTAATAATAATAGTTATATGGATAAAGACAAGAGGAATAGGGATAATAATAATAGTAACAAGAATAATAATAACAGTTATAGCGGTATTAATAATAGTATTAAGGGGTAAAACCACTCTAGGATTTTCAAAACAATCAATTTTTTTTTTTTGGCTTAAACGATACTTTAGGGTCATACCAACAGAATGACGTTTGATTTATAGTGGAAAACAAATTTTAAAAGAGTCAATTATCAATTTTGCCGCAGCTTCTCAGAGTGCGCACTGAGTACTTACGCGGTGTGCTGCGATTCATGGCTTTTGTATTACTTTTACCATTTAAAATAATAAATACACCTGTTACCTACAAAACAAGCGGTTGTAGAGGAAGAAGCGAACATCGACCTGGATGGCCAAAAATATGGTGCAGGAATCGCAGATTAGAGGTAAACAAGAAATTCAAGGATTAAAATGTTCATAAAACTTTAAACGCGTTTTTCTCGAAACCACTTTTGTCATACTGGGAGGACGGATTTCTCGGTGACTATTGCATGGATCGAATTGAAATTTGTACAGTAGCTTCACAACAATATCCTCTATCGTAGTACGTAGGATTTTTTTGATTGAATGTAAACTTTTTTTTTTATAAACAATTCAATGCACATTTTTCACGCAAAAAGTCGATTCATTTCTTAAAACATGCATAACTTCTACAAAAATTGATTAATCAAAAAAATCCTACGTACTACGGAAGCCAATTGTATATAGATTATAAATTGTTGTCATTTTTTATTCCAAGTCTCACACATGGCGAGAAATCCGTCCTCCCGTGGCGGTGTTTCTACAAAATCTGTCTCCACCGATGGGCTCTGTCGCCCCCATTTTGTACGAAAATGACAAAACAAAAATTATTTTTCGTACTTCAATATGTGTTAAATAAACCCTCTGAAAAGAAATTCTTTTCCGCCTGTCGTACTTCCAAAATAAATTGTGAAATTTAGGTCTTTTTTTCTGGTTCTAGAGTGGTTTTACCCCTTAAGGATAAAGGCAAGAGTAATACGGACAGTAACAATAGTAACAAGAATAATAATAACAGTTATAGCGATAATAATAATAGTTATAAGGATATAGACAAGAGTAATAGGGATAGTAACAATAGAATAAGCATAATAATAACAGTTATAGCGATAATAATAATAGTAATAAGGATAATAATAAAGGTTATAGCGATAATAATAATAATAATAAGGATAATAATAATAGTTATAATGATAAAGGCAAGAGTAATACGGATAGTAACAATAGAATAAACATAATAATAACAGTTATAGCGATAATAATAATAGTAATAAGGATTATAATAACAGTCATAGCGATAATAATAATAATAATAAGGATAATAATAATAGTTATAAGGATAAAGACAAGAGGAATAGGGATAATGGTAATAGCAATGAGAATAATAATAACAGTTATAGCGATAATAATAATAATAATAAGGATAATAATAATAGTCATAAGGAGAAAGACAAGAGGAATAGGGATAATAGTAATTGTAATAAGAATAATAATAACAGTTATAGCGATAATAATAAAAGTTATAAGGAGAAAGACAAGAGGAATAGGGATAATAATAATAGTAACAAGAATAATAACAGCAGTTATAGCGATAATAATAATAATAATAAGGATAATAATAATAGTTAGAAGGAGAAAGACAAAAGGAATAGGGATAGTTATAATAGTAACAAGAATAATAATAACAGTTATAGCGGTAATAATAATAGTAACAAGAATAATAATAACAGTTACAGCGATAATGATAATAGTAATAAGGATAATAATAATAGTTATAAGGATATAGACAAGAGTAATAGGGATAGTAACAATAGAATAAGCATAATAATAACAGTTATAGCGATAATAATAATAGTAATAGGGATAATAATAACAGTTCTAGCGATAATAATAATAATAATAAGGATAATAATAATAGTTATAAGGATAAAGACAAGAGGAATAGGGACAGTAATAATAGTAACAAGAATAATAATAACAGTTATAGCGATAATAATAATAGTAATAAGGATAATAATAATAGTTATAAGGATAAAGACAAGAGTAATAGGGATAGTAACAATAAAATAACCATAATAATAACAGTTATAGCGATAATAATAATAGTATTAAGGATAATAATAACAGTTATAGCGATAATAATAATAGTGTTAAGGATAATAATAATAGTTATAAGGATAAAGACAAGAGTAATAGGGATAGTAACAATAGAATAACCATAATAATAACAGTTATAGCGATAATAATAATAGTAATAAGGATAATAATAATAGTTATAAGGATAAAGACAAGGGCAATAGCGATAATAATAATAGTAATAACAATAATAATAACAGTTGTAGCGAAATAATAATAGTAAAAAGGATTAATAATAATAGTTATATGGATAAAGACAAGAGTAATACGGATAGTAACAATAGTAATAAGAATAATAATAACAGTTATAGCGATAATAATAATAGTAACAAGAATAATAATAACAGTTATAGCGATAATAATAATAGTAATAAGGATAATAATAACAGTTATAGCGATAATAATAATAATAATAATAAGGATAATAATAATAGTTATAAGGAGAAAGACAAAAGGAATAGGGATACTAATAATAGTAACAAGAATAATAATAACAGTTATAGCGGTAATAATAATAGTAACAAGAATAATAATAACAGTTATATAGATAATAATAAAAGTTATAAGGAGAAAGACAAGAGGAATAGGGATAATAATAATAGTAACAAGAATAATAACAGCAGTTATAGCGATAATAATAATAATAATAAGGATAATAATAATAGTTAGAAGGAGAAAGACAAAAGGAATAGGGATAGTAATAATAGTAACAAGAATAATAATAACAGTTATAGCGGTAATAATAATAGTAACAAGAATAATAATAACAGTTATAGCGATAATAATAATAGTAATAAGGATAATAATAATAGTTATAAGGATATAGACAAGAGTAATAGGGATAGTAACAATAGAATAAGCATAATAATAACAGTTATAGCGATAATAATAATAGTAATAAGGATAATAATAACAGGTATAGCGATAATAATAATAATAATAATAAAGATAATAATAATAGTTATAAGGATAAAGACAACAATAATACGGATAGTAACAATAGTAATAAGAATAATAATAACAGTTATAGCGATAATAATAATAGTAACAAGAATAATAATAACAGTTATAGCGATAATAATAATAATAATAAGGATAATAATAATAGTTATAAGGATAAATACAAGAGGAATAGGGATAATAGTAATAGTAATAAGAATAATAATAACAGTTATAGCGATAATAATAATGGTATTAAGGATAGTAATAACAGTTATAGCGATAATAATAATAGTAATAAGGATAATAATAATAGTTATAAGGATAAAGACAAGGGCAATAGGGATAATCATAATAGTAATAAGAATAATAATAACAGTTATTAGCGATATTAATAATAGTTATAAGGATAAAGGCAAGACTAATACGGATAGTAACAATAGAATAAAGATAATAATAACAGTTATAGCGATAATAATAATAGTAATAAGGATAATAATAACAGTTATAGCGATAATAATAATAGTTATAAGGATAAAGACAAGAGTAATACGGACAGTAATAATAGTAACAAGAATAATAATAACAGTTATAGCGATAATAATAATAGTAATAAGGATAATAATAATAGTTATAGCGATAATAATAATAATAATAATAAGGATAATAATAATAGTTATAAGAATAAAGACAAGAGGAATACGGGTAATGGTAATAGTAATAAGAATAATAATAACAGTTATAGCGATAATAATAATAGTATTAAGGATAATAATAATAGTAATAAGGATCATAATAATAGTTATAAGGATAAAGACAAGGGCAATAGGGATAATAATAATAGTAACAAGAATAATAATAACAGTTATTAGCGATAATAATAATAGTTATAAGGATAAAGACAAGAGTAATACGGACAGTAACAATAGAATAAGGATAATAATAACAGTTATAGCGATAATAATAATAATAGTAAGGATAATAATAACAGTTATAAGGATAAAGACAAGGGCAATAGGGATAATAATAATAGTAACAAGAATAATAATAACAGTTATAGCGATAATAATAATAGTTATAATGATAAAGGCAAGAGTAATACGGATAGTAACAATAGAATAAGCATAATAATAACAGTTATAGCGATAATAAAAATAGTAATAAGGATAATAATAACAGGTATCGCGATAATAATAATAATAATAATAAGGATAATAATAATAGTTATAAGGATAAGGACAAGAGGAATAGGGATAATGGTAATAGTAATAAGAATAATAATAACAGTTATAGCGATAATAATATGAATAATAAGGATAATAATAATAGTTATAAGGAGAAAGACAAGAGGAATAGGGATAATCATAATAGTAACAAGAATAATAATAACAGTTATAGCGATAATAATAATAGTATTAAGGATAATAATAACAGTTATAGCGAAAATAATAATAACAATAAGGATAATAATAATAGTTATAAGGATAAAGACAAGGGCAATAGGGATAATAATAATAGTAACAAGAATAATAATAACAGTTATAGCGATAATAATAATAGTTATAATGATAAAGGCAAGAGTAATACGGATAGTAACAATAGAATAAGGATAATAATAACAGTTATAGCGATAATAATAATAGTAATAAGGATAATAATAACAGGTATAGCGATAATAATAATAATAATAATAAAGATAATAATAATAGTTATAAGGATAAAGACAACAATAATACGGATAGTAACAATAGTAATAAGAATAATAATAACAGTTATAGCGATAATAATAATAGTAACAAGAATAATAATAACAGTTATAGCGATAATAATAATAATAATAAGGATAATAATAATAGTTATAAGGATAAATACAAGAGGAATAGGGATAATAGTAATAGTAATAAGAATAATAATAACAGTTATAGCGATAATAATAATGGTATTAAGGATAGTAATAACAGTTATAGCGATAATAATAATAGTAATAAGGATAATAATAATAGTTATAAAGATAAAGGCAAGAGAAATAGCGATAATAATAATAGTAATAATGATAATAATAACAGTTATAGCGATAATAATAATAGTTATAAGGATAAAGGCAAGAGTAATACTGATAGTAACGATAGAATAAGGATAATAATAACAGTTATAGCGATAATAATAAAAGTAATAAGGATAATAATAATAGTTGTAAGGATAAAGACAAGAGTAATACGGATGGTAACAATAGAATAAGGACATTAATAACAGTTACAGCAATAATAATAATAATAATAAGAATAATAATAATAGTTATAAGGATAAAGACAAGAGAAATAGGGAAAATAATAATAGTAATAAGAATAATAATAACAGTTATAGCGATCATAATAATAGTAATAAGGATAATAATAACAGTTATAGCGATAATAATAATAGTAATAAGGATAATAATAACAGTTATAGCGATAATAATAATAGTAATAAGGATAATAATAATAGTTATACGGATAAAGGCAAGAGTAATACTGATAGTAACGATAGAATAAGGATAATAATAACAGTTATAGCAATAATATAAGTAGTAATAAGAATAATAATATCAGTTATAGCGATAATAATAATAGTAATAAGGATAATAATAATAGTTATATGGATAAAGACAAGAGTAATACGGATAGTAACAATAGAATAATGATAATAATAACAGTTATAGCGATAATAATAATAGTCGTTATAAGGATAAAGACAAGAGTAATACGGATAGTAACAATAGAATAAGTATAATAATAACAGTTATAGCGATAATAATAATAATAAGAATAATAATAATAACAGTTGTAGCGATAATAATAATAGTAATAAGGATAATAATAACAGTTATAGCGATAATAATAATAGTAATAAGGATAATAATAACAGTTATAGCGATAATAATAATAATAATAAGGATAATAATAGTAGTTATAAAGATAAAGACAAGAGAAATAGCGATAATAATAATAGTAATAAGGATAATAATAACAGTTATAGTGATAATAATAATAGTTAGAAGGATAAAGACAAGAGTAATACGGATAGTAACAATAGAATAAGGATAATAATAACATTTATAGCGATAATAATAATAGTAATAAGAATAATAATAATAGTTATAAGGATAAAGGCAAGAGTAATACTGATAGTAACGATAGAATAAGGATAATAATAACAGTTATAGCGATAATAATCGCAGTAATAAGGATAATAATAACAATTATAGCGATAATAATAATAGTAATAAGGATAATAATAACAGTTATAGCGATAATAATAATAATAATAAAGATAATAATAATAGTCATAAGGATAAAGACAAGAGGAATAGGGATAATAATAATAGTAATAAGGATAATAATAATAGTTATAAGGATAAAGACAATAGTAATAGGGATAGTAACAATAGAATAAGTATAATAATAACAGTTATGGCGATAATAATAATAATAAGAATAATAATAATAACAGTTATAACGATAATAATAATAGTAATAAGGATAATAATAACAGTTATAACGATAATAATAATAGTAATAAGGATAATAATAGTCGTTATAAGGATAAAGACAAGAGTAATACGGATAGTAACAATAGAATAAGGATAATAATAACATTTATAGCGATAATAATAATAGTAATAAGAATAATAATAATAGTTATAAGGATAAAGGCAAGAGTAATACTGATAGTAACGATAGAATGAAAATAATAATAGTAGTTATAAGGATAAAGGCAAGAGTAAAACGGATAGTAACAATAGAAGGAGGATAATATTAACATTTATAGCGATAATAATAAAAGTAATAAGGATAATAATAATAGTTATAAGGATAAAGACAAGAGTAATACGGATGGTAACAATAGAATAAGGACATTAATAACAGTTATATCGATAATAATAATAATACTAAGAATAATAATAATAGTTATAAGGATAAAGACAAGAGAAGTAGGGATAATAATAATAGTAATAAGAATAATAATAACAGTTATAGCGATAATAATAACAGTTATAGCGATAATAATAATAATAATAAAGATAATAATAATAGTCATATGGATAAAGACAAGAGGAATATGGGATAATAACAATAGTAATAAGAATAATAATAACAGTTATAAGGATAATGACAAGAGTAATACGGATAGTAACAATAGAATAAGGATAATAATAACAGTTATAGCGATAATAATAATAGTAATAAGAATAATAATAACAGTTGTAAGGATAAAGACAAGAGTAATACGGATAGTAACAATAGAATAAGGATAATAATAACAGTTATAGCGATAATAATAATAATAATAAGAATAATAATAATACAAGTATAAAGTCAAGAGAAATAGGGATAATCATAATAGTAATAAGAATAATAATAACAGTTATAGCGATAATAATAATAGTTATAAGGACTAAGACAAGAGTAATACGGATAGTAACAATAGAATAAGAATAATAATAACAGTTATTGCGATAATAATAATAGTAATAAGGATAATAATAATAGTTATAAGGACAAAGACAAGAGTAATACGGATAGTAACAATAGAATTAGGATAATAATAACAGTTATAGCGATAATAATAATAGTAATAAGAATAATAATAACAGTTATAGCGATAATAACAATAATAGTAATAAGGATAATAATAATAGTTATAAGGATAAAGACAAGAGTAATACGGATAGTAACAATAGAATAAGGATAATAATAACATTTATAGCGATAATAATAATAGTAATAAGAATAATAATAATAGTTATAAGGATAAAGACAGGAGGAATTGGGATAATAGTAATAGTAATACGAATAGTAATAACAGTAATAATGATAATAATAACATTAATAGCGATAATAATAGTAGTAATAAGGATAATAATAATAATAATAATAAAGATAATAATAATAGTCATAAGGATAAAGACAAGAGGAATAGGGATAATAATAATAGTAATAAGAATAATAATAACAGTTATAAGGATAATGACAAGAGTAATACGGATAGTAACAATAGAACAAGAATAATAATAACAGTTATAGCGATAATAATAATAGTAATAAGAATAATAATAACAGTTATAGCGATAATAATAATAGTAATAAGGATAATTATAACAGTTACAGCGATAATAATAATAATAATAAGGATAATAATAATAGTTATAAGGATGAAGACAAGAGGAATACGGATAGTAACAATAGAATAAGAATAATAAAAACAGTTATTGCGATAATAATAATAGTAATAAGGATAATAATAATAGTTATAAGGACAAAGACAAGAGTAATACGGATAGTAACAATAGAATTAGGATAATAATAACAGTTATAGCGATAATAATAATAGTAATAAGAATAATAATAACAGTTATAGCGATAATAATAATAGTAATAAGAATAATAATAACAGTTATAGCGATAATAATAATAGTAATAAGGATAATTATAACAGTTATAGCGATAATAATAATAGTAATAAGGATAATAATAATAGTTATAAGGATGAAGACAAGAGGAATACGGATAGTAACAATAGAATAAGGATAATAATAACAGTTATAGCGATAATAATAATAGTAATAAGGATAATAATAATAGTTATAAGGATGAAGACAAGAGGAATACGGATAGTAACAATAGAATAAGGATAATAATAACAGTTATAGCGATAATAATAATAGTAATAAGGATAATAATAATAGTTATAAGGATGAAGACAAGAGGAATACGGATAGTAACAATAGAATAAGGATAATAATAACGGTTATAGCGATAATAATAATAGTAATAAGGATAATAATAATAGTTATAAGGACAAAGACAAGAGTAATACGGATAGTAACAATACAATTAGGATAATAATAACAGTTATAGCGATAATAATAATAGTAATAAGAATAATAATAACGGTTATAGCGATGATAATAATAATAATAATAAGGATAATTCTAATAGTTACACGGATAAAGACAAGGGGAGCGGGGATAATAATAATAGTTACAAGGATAAAGACAAGAGTAATACGGATGGTAACAATAGAATAAGGACAATAATAACAGTTATAGCGATAATAATAACAGTAAGAGTGATAATAAGAACAGTTATAGAGATAATAATAATGGTAATAAGGATAATAATAATAGATAAAAGGATAAAGACAGGAGTAATACGGATGGTAACAATAGAATAAGGACATTAATAACAGTTATAGCGATACTAATAATAATAATAAGAATAATAATAACAGTTATAGCGATAATCATAATAGTAATAAGGATAATAATAACAGTTATAGCGATAATAATAATAGCAATAAGGATAATAATAATAGTTATATGGATATAGACAAGAGTAATACGGATAGTAACAATAGAATAAGGATAATAATAACATTTATAGCGATAATAATAATAGTAATAAGAATAATAATAATAGTTATAAGGATGAAGGCAAGAGTAATACTGATAGTAACGATAGAATAAGGATAATAATAACAGTTATAGCGATAATAATAGTAGTAATAAGGATAATAATAACAGTTATAGCGATAATAATAATAGTAATAAGAATAATAATAATAGTTATAAGGATAAAGGCAAGAGTAATACTGATAGTAACAAAAGAATGAGGATAATAATATCAGTTATAGCGATAATAATAGTAGTAATAAGGATAATAATAACAGTTATAGCGATAATAATAATAATAATAATAAGGATAATAACAATAGTTATAACGATAATAATAATAGTAATAAGAATAATAATAACAGTTATAGCGATAATAATAATAGTAATAAGGATAATAATAACAGTTATAGCGATAATAATAGTAGTAATAAGGATAATAGTTATAGTTATAAGGATAAAGACAAGAGGAATTGGGATAATAGTAATAGTAATACGAATAGTAATAACAGTAATAATGATAATAATAACATTAATAGCGATAATAATAGTAGTAATAAGGATAATAATAATAATAATAATAAAGATAATAATAATAGTCATAAGGATAAAGACAAGAGGAATAGGGATAATAATAATAGTAATAAGGATAATAATAACATTTATAAGGATAAAGACAAGAGTAATACGGATGGTAACAATAGAATAAGGACATTAATATCAGTTATAGCGATAATAATAATAGTAATAAGGATAATAATAACAGTTATAGCGATAATAATAATAGTAATAAGGATAATAATAATAGTTATATGGATAAAGACAAGAGTAATACGGATAGTAACAAGAATAAGGATAATAATAGCATTTACAGCGATTATAATAATAGTAATAACAATAATAATAACATTTATAGCGATAATAATAATAGTAATAAGGATAATTATAACAGTTATAGCGATAATAATAATAGTAATAAGGATAATAATAATAGTTATAAGGATGAAGACAAGAGGAATACGGATAGTAACAATAGAATAAGGATAATAATAACAGTTAAAGCGATAATAAAATTATAATAAGGAGAATAATAATAGTTGTAGCGACAATAATAATAATAATAAGGATAATGCTAATAGTTATAACGATAAAAAGAAGGGGAATAGGGATAATAATAATAGTTATAATGATAAAGACAAGAGTAATACGGATAGTAACAATAGAATAAGGATAATAATAACAGTTATAGCGATAATAATAATAATAGTATTAAGGATAATAATAATAGTTATAAGGATAAAGACAAGAGTAATACGGATGGTAACAATAGAATAAGGACATTAATATCAGTTATAGCGATAATAATAACAGTAAGAATGATAATAAGAACAGTTATTGAGATAATAATAATGGTAATAAGGATAATAATAATAGTTAAAAGGATGAAGACAAGAGTAATACGGATGGTAACAATAGAATAAGGACATTAATAACAGTTATAGCGATACTAATAATAATAATAAGAATAATAATAACAATTATAGCGATAATAATAATAGTAATAAGGATAATAATAACAGTTATAGCGATAATAATAATAGTAATAAGGATAATTATAACAGTTATAGCGATAATAATAATAGTAATAAGGATAATAATAATAGTTATAAGGATGAAGACAAGAGGAATACGGATAGTAACAATAGAATAAGGATAATAATAACAGTTATAGCGATAATAAAATTATAATAAGGAGAATAATAATAGTTGTAGCGATAATAATAATATTAATAAGGATAATGCTAATAGTTATAACGATAAAAAGAAAGGGAATAGGGATAATAATAATAGTTATAATGATAAAGACAAGAGTAATACGGATAGTAACAATAGAATAAGGATAATAATAACAGCTATAGCGATAATAATAATAATAGTAATAAGGATAATAATAATAGTTATAAGGATAAAGACAAGAGTAATACGGATGGTAACAATAGAATAAGGACATTAATATCAGTTATAGCGAAAATAATAACAGTAAGAATGATAATAAGAACAGTTATAGAGATAATAATAATGGTAATAAGGATAATAATAATAGTTAAAAGGATGAAGACAAGAGTAATACGGATGGTAACAATAGAATAAGGACATTAATAACAGTTATAGCGATACTAATAATAATAATAAGAATAATAATAACAGTTATAGCGATAATAATAATAGTAATAAGGATAATAATAACAGTTATAGCGATAATAATAATAGTAATAAGGATAATTATAACAGTTATAGCGATAATAATAATAGTAATAAGGATAATAATAATAGTTATAAGGATGAAGACAAGAGGAATACGGATAGTAACAATAGAATAAGGATAATAATAACAGTTATAGCGATAATAAAATTATAATAAGGAGAATAATAATAGTTGTAGCGATAATAATAATAATAATAAGGATAATGCTAATAGTTATAACGATAAAAAGAAGGGGAATAGGGATAATAGTAATAGTTATAATGATAAAGACAAGAGTAATACGGATAGTACCAATAGAATAAGGATAATAATAACATTTATAGCGATAATAATAATAGTAATTAGAATAATAATAATAGTTATAAGGATAAAGGCAAGAGTAATACTGATAGTAACAAAAGAATAAGGATAATAATAACAGTTATAGCGATAATAATAGTAGTAATAAGGATAATTATAACAGTTACAGCGATAATAATAATAATAATAATAAGGATAATAATAATAGTTATAAGGATGAAGACAAGAGGACTACGGATAGTAACCAATAGAATAAGAATAATAATAACAGTTATTGCGATAACAATAATAGTAATAAGGATAATAATAATAGTTATAAGGACAAAGACAAGAGTAATACGGATAGTAACAATAGAATCAGGATAATAATAACAGTTATAGTGATAATAATAATAGTAATAAGAATAATAATAACAGTTATAGCGATAATAATAATAGTAATAAGGATAATAATAATAGTTAAAAGGATAAAGACAAGAGTAATACGGATAGTAACAATAGAATAAGGATAATAATATCATTTATAGCGATAATAATAATAGTAATAAGAATCATAATAACATTTATAGCGATAATAATAATAGTAATAAGGATAATTATAACAGTTATAGCGATAATAATAATAGTAATAAGGATAATAATAATAGTTATAAGGATGAAGACAAGAGGAATACGGATAGTAACAATAGAATAAGGATAATAATAACAGTTAAAGCGATAATAAAATTATAATAAGGAGAATAATAATAGTTGTAGCGATAATAATAATAATAATAATAAGGATAATGCTAATAGTTATAACGATAAAAAGAAGGGGAATAGGGATAATAATAATAGTTATAATGATAAAGACAAGAGTAATACGGATAGTAACAATAGAATAAGGATAATAATAACAGTTATAGCGATAATAATAATAATAGTAATAAGGATAATAATAATAGTTATAAGGATAAAGACAAGAGTAATACGGATGGTAACAATAGAATAAGGACATTAATATCAGTTATAGCGATAATAATAACAGTAAGAATGATAATAAGAACAGTTATAGAGATAATAATAATGGTAATAAGGATAATAATAATAGTTAAAAGGATGAAGACAAGAGTAATACGGATGGTAACAATAGAATAAGGACATTAATAACAGTTATAGCGATACTAATAATAATAATAAGAATAATAATAACAATTATAGCGATAATAATAATAGTAATAAGGATAATAATAACAGTTATAGCGATAATAATAATAGTAATAAGGATAATTATAACAGTTATAGCGATAATAATAATAGTAATAAGGATAATAATAATAGTTATAAGGATGAAGACAAGAGGAATACGGATAGTAACAATAGAATAAGGATAATAATAACAGTTATAGCGATAATAATAATAGTAATAAGGATAATAATAACAGTTATAGTGATAATAATAATAGTAATAAGAATAATAATAACAGTTACAGCGATAATAATAGTAGTAATAAGGATAATAATAATAGATATAAAAATATAGACAAGAGTAATACGGATAGTAACAATAGAATAGGGGTAATAATAACATTTATAGCGATAATAATAATAGTAATAAGAATAATAATAATAGTTATAAGGATAAAGGCAAGATTAATAGGGATAATAATAATAGTAATAAGAATAATAATAACAGTTATAGCGATAATAATAATAGTAATAAGGATAATAATAATAGTTGTAAGGATAAAGACAAGAGTAATACGGATGGTAACAATAGAATAAGGACATTAATAACAGTTACAGCAATAATAATAATAATAATAAGAATAATAATAATAGTTATAAGGATAAAGACAAGAGAAATAGGGAAAATAATAATAGTAATAAGAATAATAATAACAGTTATAGCGATCATAATAATAGTAATAAGGATAATAATAACAGTTATAGCGATAATAATAATAGTAATAAGGATAATAATAACAGTTATAGCGATAATAATAATAGTAATAAGGATAATAATAATAGTTATACGGATAAAGGCAAGAGTAATACTGATAGTAACGATAGAATAAGGATAATAATAACAGTTATAGCAATAATATAAGTAGTAATAAGAATAATAATATCAGTTATAGCGATAATAATAATAGTAATAAGGATAATTATAACAGTTATAGCGATAATAATAATAGTAATAAGGATAATAATAATAGTTATAAGGATGAAGACAAGAGGAATACGGATAGTAACAATAGAATAAGGATAATAATAACATTTATAGCGATAATAATAATAGTAATAAGAATAATAATAATAGTTATAAGGATAAAGACAAGAGGAATTGGGATAATAGTAATAGTAATACGAATAGTAATAACAGTAATAATGATAATAATAACATTAATAGCGATAATAATAGTAGTAATAAGGATAATAATAATAATAATAATAAAGATAATAATAATAGTCATAAGGATAAAGACAAGAGGAATAGGGATAATAATAATAGTAATAAGAATAATAATAACAGTTATAAGGATAATGACAAGAGTAATACGGATAGTAACAATAGAACAAGAATAATAATAACAGTTATAGCGATAATAATAATAGTAATAAGAATAATAATAACAGTTATAGCGATAATAATAATAGTAATAAGGATAATTATAACAGTTACAGCGATAATAATAATAATAATAAGGATAATAATAATAGTTATAAGGATGAAGACAAGAGGAATACGGATAGTAACAATAGAATAAGAATAATAAAAACAGTTATTGCGATAATAATAATAGTAATAAGGATAATAATAATAGTTATAAGGACAAAGACAAGAGTAATACGGATAGTAACAATAGAATTAGGATAATAATAACAGTTATAGCGATAATAATAATAGTAATAAGAATAATAATAACAGTTATAGCGATAATAATAATAGTAATAAGAATAATAATAACAGTTATAGCGATAATAATAATAGTAATAAGGATAATTATAACAGTTATAGCGATAATAATAATAGTAATAAGGATAATAATAATAGTTATAAGGATGAAGACAAGAGGAATACGGATAGTAACAATAGAATAAGGATAATAATAACAGTTATAGCGATAATAATAATAGTAATAAGGATAATAATAATAGTTATAAGGATGAAGACAAGAGGAATACGGATAGTAACAATAGAATAAGGATAATAATAACAGTTATAGCGATAATAATAATAGTAATAAGGATAATAATAATAGTTATAAGGATGAAGACAAGAGGAATACGGATAGTAACAATAGAATAAGGATAATAATAACGGTTATAGCGATAATAATAATAGTAATAAGGATAATAATAATAGTTATAAGGACAAAGACAAGAGTAATACGGATAGTAACAATACAATTAGGATAATAATAACAGTTATAGCGATAATAATAATAGTAATAAGAATAATAATAACGGTTATAGCGATGATAATAATAATAATAATAAGGATAATTCTAATAGTTACACGGATAAAGACAAGGGGAGCGGGGATAATAATAATAGTTACAAGGATAAAGACAAGAGTAATACGGATGGTAACAATAGAATAAGGACAATAATAACAGTTATAGCGATAATAATAACAGTAAGAGTGATAATAAGAACAGTTATAGAGATAATAATAATGGTAATAAGGATAATAATAATAGATAAAAGGATAAAGACAGGAGTAATACGGATGGTAACAATAGAATAAGGACATTAATAACAGTTATAGCGATACCAATAATAATAATAAGAATAATAATAACAGTTATAGCGATAATCATAATAGTAATAAGGATAATAATAACAGTTATAGCGATAATAATAATAGCAATAAGGATAATAATAATAGTTATATGGATATAGACAAGAGTAATACGGATAGTAACAATAGAATAAGGATAATAATAACATTTATAGCGATAATAATAATAGTAATAAGAATAATAATAATAGTTATAAGGATGAAGGCAAGAGTAATACTGATAGTAACGATAGAATAAGGATAATAATAACAGTTATAGCGATAATAATAGTAGTAATAAGGATAATAATAAACAGTTATAGCGATAGTAATAATAGTAATAAGAATAATAATAATAGTTATAAGGATAAAGGCAAGAGTAATACTGATAGTAACAAAAGAATGAGGATAATAATATCAGTTATAGCGATAATAATAGTAGTAATAAGGATAATAATAACAGTTATAGCGATAATAATAATAATAATAATAAGGATAATAACAATAGTTATAACGATAATAATAATAGTAATAAGAATAATAATAACAGTTATAGCGATAATAATAATAGTAATAAGGATAATAATAACAGTTATAGCGATAATAATAGTAGTAATAAGGATAATAGTTATAGTTATAAGGATAAAGACAAGAGGAATTGGGATAATAGTAATAGTAATACGAATAGTAATAACAGTAATAATGATAATAATAACATTAATAGCGATAATAATAGTAGTAATAAGGATAATAATAATAATAATAATAAAGATAATAATAATAGTCATAAGGATAAAGACAAGAGGAATAGGGATAATAATAATAGTAATAAGGATAATAATAACAGTTATAAGGATAAAGACAAGAGTAATACGGATGGTAACAATAGAATAAGGACATTAATATCAGTTATAGCGATAATAATAATAGTAATAAGGATAATAATAACAGTTATAGCGATAATAATAATAGTAATAAGGATAATAATAATAGTTATATGGATAAAGACAAGAGTAATACGGATAGTAACAAGAATAAGGATAATAATAGCATTTACAGCGATTATAATAATAGTAATAACAATAATAATAACATTTATAGCGATAATAATAATAGTAATAAGGATAATTATAACAGTTATAGCGATAATAATAATAGTAATAAGGATAATAATAATAGTTATAAGGATGAAGACAAGAGGAATACGGATAGTAACAATAGAATAAGGATAATAATAACAGTTAAAGCGATAATAAAATTATAATAAGGAGAATAATAATAGTTGTAGCGACAATAATAATAATAATAAGGATAATGCTAATAGTTATAACGATAAAAAGAAGGGGAATAGGGATAATAATAATAGTTATAATGATAAAGACAAGAGTAATACGGATAGTAACAATAGAATAAGGATAATAATAACAGTTATAGCGATAATAATAATAATAGTATTAAGGATAATAATAATAGTTATAAGGATAAAGACAAGAGTAATACGGATGGTAACAATAGAATAAGGACATTAATATCAGTTATAGCGATAATAATAACAGTAAGAATGATAATAAGAACAGTTATTGAGATAATAATAATGGTAATAAGGATAATAATAATAGTTAAAAGGATGAAGACAAGAGTAATACGGATGGTAACAATAGAATAAGGACATTAATAACAGTTATAGCGATACTAATAATAATAATAAGAATAATAATAACAATTATAGCGATAATAATAATAGTAATAAGGATAATAATAACAGTTATAGCGATAATAATAATAGTAATAAGGATAATTATAACAGTTATAGCGATAATAATAATAGTAATAAGGATAATAATAATAGTTATAAGGATGAAGACAAGAGGAATACGGATAGTAACAATAGAATAAGGATAATAATAACAGTTATAGCGATAATAAAATTATAATAAGGAGAATAATAATAGTTGTAGCGATAATAATAATATTAATAAGGATAATGCTAATAGTTATAACGATAAAAAGAAAGGGAATAGGGATAATAATAATAGTTATAATGATAAAGACAAGAGTAATACGGATAGTAACAATAGAATAAGGATAATAATAACAGCTATAGCGATAATAATAATAATAGTAATAAGGATAATAATAATAGTTATAAGGATAAAGACAAGAGTAATACGGATGGTAACAATAGAATAAGGACATTAATATCAGTTATAGCGAAAATAATAACAGTAAGAATGATAATAAGAACAGTTATAGAGATAATAATAATGGTAATAAGGATAATAATAATAGTTAAAAGGATGAAGACAAGAGTAATACGGATGGTAACAATAGAATAAGGACATTAATAACAGTTATAGCGATACTAATAATAATAATAAGAATAATAATAACAGTTATAGCGATAATAATAATAGTAATAAGGATAATAATAACAGTTATAGCGATAATAATAATAGTAATAAGGATAATTATAACAGTTATAGCGATAATAATAATAGTAATAAGGATAATAATAATAGTTATAAGGATGAAGACAAGAGGAATACGGATAGTAACAATAGAATAAGGATAATAATAACAGTTATAGCGATAATAAAATTATAATAAGGAGAATAATAATAGTTGTAGCGATAATAATAATAATAATAAGGATAATGCTAATAGTGTATAACGATAAAAAGAAGGGGAATAGGGATAATAGTAATAGTTATAATGATAAAGACAAGAGTAATACGGATAGTAACAATAGAATAAGGATAATAATAACATTTATAGCGATAATAATAATAGTAATTAGAATAATAATAATAGTTATAAGGATAAAGGCAAGAGTAATACTGATAGTAACAAAAGAATAAGGATAATAATAACAGTTATAGCGATAATAATAGTAGTAATAAGGATAATTATAACAGTTACAGCGATAATAATAATAATAATAATAAGGATAATAATAATAGTTATAAGGATGAAGACAAGAGGACTACGGATAGTAACAATAGAATAAGAATAATAATAACAGTTATTGCGATAATAATAATAGTAATAAGGATAATAATAATAGTTATAAGGACAAAGACAAGAGTAATACGGATAGTAACAATAGAATCAGGATAATAATAACAGTTATAGTGATAATAATAATAGTAATAAGAATAATAATAACAGTTATAGCGATAATAATAATAGTAATAAGGATAATAATAATAGTTAAAAGGATAAAGACAAGAGTAATACGGATAGTAACAATAGAATAAGGATAATAATATCATTTATAGCGATAATAATAATAGTAATAAGAATAATAATAACATTTATAGCGATAATAATAATAGTAATAAGGATAATTATAACAGTTATAGCGATAATAATAATAGTAATAAGGATAATAATAATAGTTATAAGGATGAAGACAAGAGGAATACGGATAGTAACAATAGAATAAGGATAATAATAACAGTTAAAGCGATAATAAAATTATAATAAGGAGAATAATAATAGTTGTAGCGATAATAATAATAATAATAATAAGGATAATGCTAATAGTTATAACGATAAAAAGAAGGGGAATAGGGATAATAATAATAGTTATAATGATAAAGACAAGAGTAATACGGATAGTAACAATAGAATAAGGATAATAATAACAGTTATAGCGATAATAATAATAATAGTAATAAGGATAATAATAATAGTTATAAGGATAAAGACAAGAGTAATACGGATGGTAACAATAGAATTAGGATAATAATAACAGTTATAGTGATAATAATAATAGTAATAAGAATAATAATAACAGTTACAGCGATAATAATAATAGTAATAAGGATAATAATAATAGATATAAGGATATAGACAAGAGTAATACGGATAGTAACAATAGAATAAGGGTAATAATAACATTTATAGCGATAATAATAATAGTAATAAGAATAATAATAATAGTTATAAGGATAAAGGCAAGAGTAATAGGGATAATAATAATTGTAATAAGAATAATAATAACAGTTATAGCGATAATAATAATAGTAATAAGGATAATAATAACAGTTATAGCGATAATAATAATAGTAATAAGGATAATAATAACAGTTATAGTGATAATAATAATAGTAATAAGAATAATAATAACAGTTACAGCGATAATAATAATAGTAATAAGGATAATAATAACAGTTATAGTGATAATAATAATAGTAATAAGAATAATAATAACAGTTACAGCGATAATAATAGTAGTAATAAGGATAATAATAATAGATATAAAAATATAGACAAGAGTAATACGGATAGTAACAATAGAATAGGGGTAATAATAACATTTATAGCGATAATAATAATAGTAATAAGAATAATAATAATAGTTATAAGGATAAAGGCAAGATTAATAGGGATAATAATAATAGTAATAAGAATAATAATAACAGTTATAGCGATAATAATAATAGTAATAAGGATAATAATAACAGTTATAGCGATAATAATAATAGTAATAAGGATAATAATAACAGTTATAGCGATAATAATAATAGTAATAAGGATAATAATAACAGTTATAGCGATAATAATAATAATAATAAGGATAATAATAATAGTTATAAAGATAAAGGCAAGAGAAATAGCGATAATAATAATAGTAATAATGATAATAATAACAGTTATAGCGATAATAATAATAGTTATAAGAATAATAATAATAGTTATAAGGATAAAGGCAAGAGTAATGCTGATAGTAACGATAGAATAAGGATAATAATAACAGTTATAGCGATAATAATAAAAGTAATAAGGATAATAATAATAGTTGTAAGGATAAAGACAAGAGTAATACGGATGGTAACAATAGAATAAGGACATTAATAACAGTTACAGCAATAATAATAATAATAATAAGAATAATAATAATAGTTATAAGGATAAAGACAAGAGAAATAGGGAAAATAATAATAGTAATAAGAATAATAATAACAGTTATAGCGATCATAATAATAGTAATAAGGATAATAATAACAGTTATAGCGATAATAATAATAGTAATAAGGATAATAATAACAGTTATAGCGATAATAATAATAGTAATAAGGATAATAATAATAGTTATACGGATAAAGGCAAGAGTAATACTGATAGTAACGATAGAATAAGGATAATAATAACAGTTATAGCAATAATATAAGTAGTAATAAGAATAATAATATCAGTTATAGCGATAATAATAATAGTAATAAGGATAATTATAACAGTTATAGCGATAATAATAATAGTAATAAGGATAATAATAATAGTTATAAGGATGAAGACAAGAGGAATACGGATAGTAACAATAGAATAAGGATAATAATAACAGTTAAAGCGATAATAAAATTATAATAAGGAGAATAATAATAGTTGTAGCGATAATAATAATAATAATAAGGATAATGCTAATAGTTATAACGATAAAAAGAAGGGGAATAGGGATAATAATAATAGTTATAATGATAAAGACAAGAGTAATACGGATAGTAACAATAGAATAAGGATAATAATAACAGTTATAGCGATAATAATAATAATAGTAATAAGGATAATAATAATAGTTATAAGGATAAAGACAAGAGTAATACGGATGGTAACAATAGAATAAGGACATTAATATCAGTTATAGCGATAATAATAACAGTAAGAATGGAAATAAGAACAGTTATAGAGATAATAATAATGGTAATAAGGATAATAATAATAGTTAAAAGGATGAAGACAAGAGTAATACGGATGGTAACAATAGAATAAGGACATTAATAACAGTTATAGCGATACTAATAATAATAATAAGAATAATAATAACAATTATAGCGATAATAATAATAGTAATAAGGATAATAATAACAGTTATAGCGATAATAATAATAGTAATAAGGATAATTATAACAGTTATAGCGATAATAATAATAGTAATAAGGATAATAATAATAGTTATAAGGATGAAGACAAGAGGAATACGGATAGTAACAATAGAATAAGGATAATAATAACAGTTATAGCGATAATAAAATTATAATAAGGAGAATAATAATAGTTGTAGCGATAATAATAATAATAATAAGGATAGTGCTAATAGTTATAACGATAAAAAGAAAGGGAATAGGGATAATAATAATAGTTATAATGATAAAGACAAGAGTAATACGGATAGTAACAATAGAATAAGGATAATAATAAGAGTTATAGCGGTAATAAAATTATAATAAGGAGAATAATAATAGTTGTAGCGATAATAATAATAATAATAAGGATAGTGCTAATAGTTATAACGATAAAAAGAAAGGGAATAGCGATAATAATAATAGTAATAAGAATAATAATAACAGTTATAGCGATAATAATAATAGTAATAAGGATAATAATAACAGTTATAGCGATAATAATAATAGTAATAAGGATAATAATAATAGTTATAAGGATAATAATAACAGTTATAGCGATAATAAAAATAATTATAAGGATAATAATAATAGTTATAAGGATGAAGACAAGAGGACTACGGATAGTAACAATAGAATAAGAATAATAATAACAGTTATTGCGATAATAATAATAGTAATAAGGATAATAATAATAGTTATAAGGACAAAGACAAGAGTAATACGGATAGTAACAATAGAATCAGGATAATAATAACAGTTATAGTGATAATAATAATAGTAATAAGAATAATAATAACAGTTATAGCGATAATAATAATAGTAATAAGGATAATAATAATAGATATAAGGATATAGACAAGAGTAATACGGATAGTAACAATAGAATAAGGGTAATAATAACATTTATAGCGATAATAATAATAGTAATAAGAATAATAATAATAGTTATAAGGATAAAGGCAAGAGTAATAGGGATAATAATAATTGTAATAAGAATAATAATAACAGTTATAGCGATAATAATAATAGTAATAAGGATAATAATAACAGTTATAGCGATAATAATAATAGTAATAAGGATAATAATAACAGTTATAGTGATAATAATAATAGTAATAAGAATAATAATAACAGTTACAGCGATAATATAATAGTAATAAGGATAATAATAACAGTTATAGTGATAACAATAATAGTAATAAGAATAATAATAATAGTTACAGCGATAATAATAGTAGTAATAAGGATAATAATAATAGATATAAAAATATAGACAAGAGTAATACGGATAGTAACAATAGAATAGGTCTAATAATAACATTTATAGCGATAATAATAATAGTAATAAGAATAATAATAATAGTTATAAGGATAAAGGCAAGATTAATAGGGATAATAATAATAGTAATAAGAATAATAATAACAGTTATAGCGATAATAATAATAGTAATAAGGATAATAATAACAGTTATAGCGATAATAATAATAGTAATAAGGATAATAATAACAGTTATAGCGATAATAATAATAGTAATAAGGATAATAATAACAGTTATAGCGATAATAATAATAATAATAAGGATAATAATAATAGTTATAAAGATAAAGGCAAGAGAAATAGCGATAATAATAATAGTAATAATGATAATAATAACAGTTATAGCGATAATAATAATAGTTATAAGAATAATAATAATAGTTATAAGGATAAAGGCAAGAGTAATGCTGATAGTAACGATAGAATAAGGATAATAATAACAGTTATAGCGATAATAATAAAAGTAATAAGGATAATAATAATAGTTGTAAGGATAAAGACAAGAGTAATACGGATGGTAACAATAGAATAAGGACATTAATAACAGTTACAGCAATAATAATAATAATAATAAGAATAATAATAATAGTAATAAGGATAAAGACAAGAGAAATAGGGAAAATAATAATAGTAATAAGAATAATAATAACAGTTATAGCGATCATAATAATAGTAATAAGGATAATAATAACAGTTATAGCGATAATAATAATAGTAATAAGGATAATAATAACAGTTATAGCGATAATAATAATAGTAATAAGGATAATAATAATAGTTATACGGATAAAGGCAAGAGTAATACTGATAGTAACGATAGAATAAGGATAATAATAACAGTTATAGCAATAATATAAGTAGTAATAAGAATAATAATATCAGTTATAGCGATAATAATAATAGTAATAAGGATAATAATAATAGTTATATGGATAAAGACAAGAGTAATACGGATAGTAACAATAGAATAATGATAATAATAACAGTTATAGCGATAATAATAATAGTCGTTAGAAGGATAAAGACAAGAGTAATACGGATAGTAACAATAGAATAAGTATAATAATAACAGTTATAGCGATAATAATAATAATAAGAATAATAATAATAACAGTTGTAGCGATAATAATAATAGTAATAAGGATAATAATAACAGTTATAGCGATAATAATAATAGTAATAAGGATAATAATAACAGTTATAGCGATAATAATAATAATAATAAGGATAATAATAGTAGTTATAAAGATAAAGACAAGAGAAATAGCGATAATAATAATAGTAATAAGGATAATAATAACAGTTATAGTGATAATAATAATAGTTAGAAGGATAAAGACAAGAGTAATACGGATAGTAACAATAGAATAAGGATAATAATAACATTTATAACGATAATAATAATAGTAATAAGGATAATAATAGTCGTTATAAGGATAAAGACAAGAGTAATACGGATAGTAACAATAGAATAAGGATAATAATAACATTTATAGCGATAATAATAATAGTAATAAGAATAATAATAATAGTTATAAGGATAAAGGCAAGAGTAATACTGATAGTAACGATAGAATGAAAATAATAATAGTAGTTATAAGGATAAAGGCAAGAGTAAAACGGATAGTAACAATAGAAGGAGGATAATAATAACAGTTATAGCGATAATAATAATAGTAATAAGGATAATAATAACAGTTATAGCGATAATAATAATAGTAATAAGGATAATAATAACAGTTATAGCGATGATAATAATAGTAATAAGGATAATAATAATAGTTATAAGGATAAAGACAAGAGTAATACGGATAGTAACAATAGAATAAGGATAATATTAACATTTATAGCGATAATAATAAAAGTAATAAGGATAATAATAATAGTTATAAGGATAAAGACAAGAGTAATACGGATGGTAACAATAGAATAAGGACATTAATAACAGTTATATCGATAATAATAATAATACTAAGAATAATAATAATAGTTATAAGGATAAAGACAAGAGAAGTAGGGATAATAATAATAGTAATAAGAATAATAATAACAGTTATAGCGATAATAATAACAGTTATAGCGATAATAATAATAATAATAAAGATAATAATAATAGTCATATGGATAAAGACAAGAGGAATATGGGATAATAACAATAGTAATAAGAATAATAATAACAGTTATAAGGATAATGACAAGAGTAATACGGATAGTAACAATAGAATAAGGATAATAATAACAGTTATAGCGATAATAATAATAGTAATAAGAATAATAATAACAGTTGTAAGGATAAAGACAAGAGTAATACGGATAGTAACAATAGAATAAGGATAATAATAACAGTTATAGCGATAATAATAATAATAATAAGAATAATAATAATACAAGTATAAAGTCAAGAGAAATAGGGATAATCATAATAGTAATAAGAATAATAATAACAGTTATAGCGATAATAATAATAGTTATAAGGACTAAGACAAGAGTAATACGGATAGTAACAATAGAATAAGAATACTAATAACAGTTATTGCGATAATAATAATAGTAATAAGGATAATAATAATAGTTATAAGGACAAAGACAAGAGTAATACGGATAGTAACAATAGAATTAGGATAATAATAACAGTTATAGCGATAATAATAATAGTAATAAGAATAATAATAACAGTTATAGCGATAATAACAATAATAGTAATAAGGATAATAATAATAGTTATAAGGATAAAGACAAGAGTAATACGGATAGTAACAATAGAATAAGGATAATAATAACATTTATAGCGATAATAATAATAGTAATAAGAATAATAATAATAGTTATAAGGATAAAGACAAGAGGAATTGGGATAATAGTAATAGTAATACGAATAGTAATAACAGTAATAATGATAATAATAACATTAATAGCGATAATAATAGTAGTAATAAGGATAATAATAATAATAATAATAAAGATAATAATAATAGTCATAAGGATAAAGACAAGAGGAATAGGGATAATAATAATAGTAATAAGAATAATAATAACAGTTATAAGGATAATGACAAGAGTAATACGGATAGTAACAATAGAACAAGAATAATAATAACAGTTATAGCGATAATAATAATAGTAATAAGAATAATAATAACAGTTATAGCGATAATAATAATAGTAATAAGGATAATTATAACAGTTACAGCGATAATAATAATAATAATAAGGATAATAATAATAGTTATAAGGATGAAGACAAGAGGAATACGGATAGTAACAATAGAATAAGAATAATAAAAACAGTTATTGCGATAATAATAATAGTAATAAGGATAATAATAATAGTTATAAGGACAAAGACAAGAGTAATACGGATAGTAACAATAGAATTAGGATAATAATAACAGTTATAGCGATAATAATAATAGTAATAAGAATAATAATAACAGTTATAGCGATAATAATAATAGTAATAAGAATAATAATAACAGTTATAGCGATAATAATAATAGTAATAAGGATAATTATAACAGTTATAGCGATAATAATAATAGTAATAAGGATAATAATAATAGTTATAAGGATGAAGACAAGAGGAATACGGATAGTAACAATAGAATAAGGATAATAATAACGGTTATAGCGATAATAATAATAGTAATAAGGATAATAATAATAGTTATAAGGACAAAGACAAGAGTAATACGGATAGTAACAATACAATTAGGATAATAATAACAGTT
>CAMAOC010000409.1:0-45136 GCA_945859555.1 Megachile ligniseca
AGCGATAATAATAATAGTGTTAAGGATAATAATAATAGTTATAAGGATAAAGACAAGAGTAATAGGGATAGTAACAATAGAATAACCATAATAATAACAGTTATAGCGATAATAATAATAGTAATAAGGATAATAATAACAGATATAGCGATAATAATAATAGTAACAAGAATAATAATAACAGTTATAGCGATAATAATAATAATAATAAGGATAATAATAATAGTTATAAGGAGGAAGACAAGAGGAATAGGGATAATAATAATAGTAACAAGAATAATAGTAACAGTTATAGCGATAATAATAATAATAATAAGGATAATAATAATAGTTATAAGGAGGAAGACAAAAGGAATAGGGATAATAATAATAGTAACAAGAATAATAATAACAGTTATAGCGATAATAATAATAGTATTAAGGATAATAATAACAGTTATAGCGATAATAATAATAGTATTAAGGATAATAATAATAGTAATAAGGATAATAGTAATAGTAATAAGAATAATAATAACAGTTATAGCGATAATAATAATAGTTATAAGGAGAAAGACAAGAGGAATAGGGATAATAATAATAGTAACAAGAATAATAGTAACAGTTAGAGCGATAATAATAATAGTAATAAGGATAATAATAATAGTTATAAGGATATAGACAAGAGGAATAGGGATAATAGTAAGAGTAATAAGAATAATAATAACAGTTATAGCGATAATAATAATAATAATAAGGATAATAATAATAGTTATAAGGAGGAAGACAAGAGGAATAGGGATAATAATAATAGTAACAAGAATAATAATAACAGTTATAGCGATAATAATAATAGTATTAAGGATAAAGACAAGAGTAATACGGACAGTAATAATAGTAACAAGAATAATAATAACAGTTATAGCGATAATAATAATAATAATAAGGATAATAATAATAGTTATAAGGATAAATACAAGAGGAATAGGGATAATAGTAATAGTAATAAGAATAATAATAACAGTTATAGCGATTATAATAATAGTTATAATGATAAAGGCAAGAGTAATACGGATAGTAACAATAGAATAAACATAATAATAACAGTTATAGCGATAATAATAATAGTAATAAGGATAATAATAACAGATATAGCGATAATAATAATAGTAACAAGAATAATAATAACAGTTATAGCGATAATAATAATAGTAATAAGGATAATAATAATAGTTATAAGGATAAATACAAGAGGAATAGGGATAATAGTAATAGTAATAAGAATAATAATAACAGTTATAGCGATAATAATAATAGTTATAATGATAAAGGCAAGAGTAATACGGATAGTAACAATAGAATAAACATAATAATAACAGTTATAGCGATAATAATAATAGTAATAAGGATAATAATAACAGTTATAGCGATAATAATAATAGTAACAAGAATAATAGTAACAGTTATAGCGATAATAATAATAATAATAAGGATAATAATAATAGTTATAAGGAGGAAGACAAAAGGAATAGGGATAATAATAATAGTAACAAGAATAATAATAACAGTTATAGCGGTAATAATAATAGTATTAAGGATAAAGGCAAGAGTAATACGGATAGTAACAATAGAATAAACATAATAATAACAGTTATAGCGATAATAATAATAGTAATAAGGATAATAATAACAGTTATAGCGATAATAATAATAATAATAAGGATAATAATAATAGTTATAAGGATAAAGACACGAGGAATAGGGATAATAGTAATAGTAATAAGAATAATAATAACAGTTATAGCGATAATAATAATAATAATAAGGATAATAATAATAGGTACAAGGAGAAAGACAAGAGGAATAGGGATAATAATAATAGTAACAAGAATAATAATAACAGTTATAGCGATAATAATAATAGTATTAAGGATAAAGACAAGAGTAATACGGACAGTAATAATAGTAACAAGAATAATAATAACAGTTATAGCGATAATAATAATAGTATTAAGGATAATAATAACAGTTATAGCGATAATAATAATAGTATTAAGGATAATAATAATAGTAATAAGGATAATAGTAATAGTAATAAGAATAATAATAACAGGTATAGCGATAATAATAATAGTTATAAGGAGAAAGACAAGAGGAATAGGGATAATAATAATAGTAACAAGAATAATAACAACAGTTATAGCGATAATAATAATAGTAAAAAGGATTAATAATAATAGTTATATGGATAAAGACAAGAGTAATACGGATAGTAACAATAGTAATAAGAATAATAATAACAGTTATAGCGATAATAATAATAGTAATAACAATAATAATAACAGTTATAGCGATAATAATAATAGTAATAAGGATAATAATAACAGTTATAGCGATAATAATAATAATAATAATAATAAGGATAATAATAATAGTTATAAGGATAAGGACAAGAGGAATAGGGATAATAGTAATAGTAATAAGAATAATAATAACAGTTATAGCGATAATAATAATAATAATAAGCATAAAAATAATAGGTATAAGGAGAAAGACAAGAGGAATAGGGATAATAATAATAGTAATAAGAATAATAATAACAGTTATAGCGATAATAATAATAGTAACAAGAATAATAATAACAGTTATAGCGATAATAATAATAATAATAAGGATAATAATAATAGTTATAAGGATAAATACAAGAGGAATAGGGATAATAGTAATAGTAATAAGAATAATAATAACTGTTATAGCGATAATAATAATAGTTATAAGGAGAAAGACAAGAGGAATAGGGATAATAATAATAGTAACAATAATAATAACAACAGTTATAGCGATAATAATAATAATAATAAGGATAATAATAATAGTTATAAGGATAAAGACAAGAGGAATAGGGATAGTAACAATAGAATAACCATAATAATAACAGTTATAGCGATAATGATAATAGTATAAAGGATAATAATAACAGTTATAGCGATAATAATTATAGTAATAAGGATAATAATAACAGTTATAAGGATAAAGACAAGAGTAATACGGACAGTAATAATAGTAACAAGAATAATAATAACAGTTATAGCGATAATAATAATAGTAACAAGGATAATAATAATAGTTATAAGGAGGAAGACAAGAGGAATAGGGATAATAATAATAGTAACAAGAATAATAATAACAGTTATAGCGATAATAATAATAGTGTTAAGGATAATAATAATAGTTATAAGGATACAGACAAGAGTAATACGGATAGCAACAATAGTAATAAGAATAATAATAACAGTTATAAGGATAGTAACAATAGAATAAACATAATAATAACAGTTATAGCGATAATAATAATAGTAATAAGGATAATAATAACAGTTATAGCGATAATAATAATAGTAACAAGAATAATAGTAACAGTTATAGCGATAATAATAATAATAATAAGGATAATAATAATAGTTATAAGGAGGAAGACAAAAGGAATAGGGATAATAATAATAGTAACAAGAATAATAATAACAGTTATAGCGGTAATAATAATAGTATTAAGGATAAAGGCAAGAGTAATACGGATAGTAACAATAGAATAAACATAATAATAACAGTTATAGCGATAATAATAATAGTAATAAGGATAATAATAATAGTTATAAGGATATAGACAAGAGGAATAGGGATAATAGTAATAGTAATAAGAATAATAATAACAGTTATAGCGATAATAATAATCATAATAAGGATAATAATAATAGTTATAAGGAGAAAGACAAGAGGAATAGGGATAATAATAATAGTAACAAGAATAATAATAACAGTTATAGCGATAATAATAATAGTGTTAAGGATAATAATAATAGTTATAAGGATAAAGACAAGAGTAATAGGGATAGTAACAATAGAATAACCATAATAATAACAGTTATAGCGATAATAATAATAGTAATAAGGATAATAATAACAGATATAGCGATAATAATAATAGTAACAAGAATAATAATAACAGTTATAGCGATAATAATAATAATAATAAGGATAATAATAATAGTTATAAGGAGGAAGACAAGAGGAATAGGGATAATAATAATAGTAACAAGAATAATAGTAACAGTTATAGCGATAATAATAATAATAATAAGGATAATAATAATAGTTATAAGGAGGAAGACAAAAGGAATAGGGATAATAATAATAGTAACAAGAATAATAATAACAGTTATAGCGATAATAATAATAGTATTAAGGATAATAATAACAGTTATAGCGATAATAATAATAGTATTAAGGATAATAATAATAGTAATAAGGATAATAGTAATAGTAATAAGAATAATAATAACAGTTATAGCGATAATAATAATAGTTATAAGGAGAAAGACAAGAGGAATAGGGATAATAATAATAGTAACAAGAATAATAGTAACAGTTAGAGCGATAATAATAATAGTAATAAGGATAATAATAATAGTTATAAGGATATAGACAAGAGGAATAGGGATAAAAGTAAGAGTAATAAGAATAATAATAACAGTTATAGCGATAATAATAATAATAATAAGGATAATAATAATAGTTATAAGGAGGAAGACAAGAGGAATAGGGATAATAATAATAGTAACAAGAATAATAATAACAGTTATAGCGATAATAATAATAGTGTTAAGGATAATAATAATAGTTATAAGGATAAAGACAAGAGTAATAGGGATAGTAACAATAGAATAACCATAATAATAACAGTTATAGCGATAATAATAATAGTATAAAGGATAATAATAACAGTTATAGCGATAATAATTATAGTAATAAGGATAATAATAATAGTTATAACGATAAAGACAAGGCCAATAGGGATAATAATAATAGTAATAAGAATAATAATAACAGTTATTAGCGATAATAATAATAGTTATAAGGATAAAGACAAGAGTAATAGGGATAGTAACCATAGAATAACCATAATAATAACAGTTATAGCGATAATAATAATAGTAATAAGGATAATAATAATAGTTATAAGGATAAAGACAAGGGCAATAGCGATAATAATAATAGTAATAACAATAATAATAACAGTTGTAGCGATAATAATAATAGTAAAAAGGATTTATAATAATAGTTATATGGATAAAGACAAGAGTAATACGGATAGTAACAATAGTAATAAGAATAATAATAACAGTTATAGCGATAATAATAATAGTAACAAGAATAATAATAACAGTTATAGCGATAATAATAATAATAATAAGGATAATAATAATGGTTATAAGGATAAATACAAGAGGAATAGGGATAATAGTAATAGTAATAAGAATAATAATAACTGTTATAGCGATAATAATAATAGTTATAAGGAGAAAGACAAGAGGAATAGGGATAATAATAATAGTAACAATAATAATAACAACAGTTATAGCGATAATAATAATAATAATAAGGATAATAATAATAGTTATAAGGATAAAGACAAGAGGAATAGGGATAGTAACAATAGAATAACCATAATAATAACAGTTATAGCGATAATGATAATAGTATAAAGGATAATAATAACAGTTATAGCGATAATAATTATAGTAATAAGGATAATAATAACAGTTATAAGGATAAAGACAAGAGTAATACGGACAGTAATAATAGTAACAAGAATAATAATAATAGTTATAGCGATAATAATAATAGTAACAAGGATAATAATAATAGTTATAAGGAGGAAGACAAGAGGAATAGGGATAATAATAATAGTAACAAGAATAATAATAACAGTTATAGCGATAATAATAATAGTGTTAAGGATAATAATAATAGTTATAAGGATAAAGACAAGAGTAATAGGGATAGTAACAATAGAATAACCATAATAATAACAGTTATAGCGATAATAATAATAGTATAAAGGATAATAATAACAGTTATAGCGATAATAATTATAGTAATAAGGATAATAATAATAGTTATAACGATAAAGACAAGGCCAATAGGGATAATAATAATAGTAATAAGAATAATAATAACAGTTATTAGCGATAATAATAATAGTTATAAGGATAAAGACAAGAGTAATAGGGATAGTAACCATAGAATAACCATAATAATAACAGTTATAGCGATAATAATAATAGTAATAAGGATAATAATAATAGTTATAAGGATAAAGACAAGGGCAATAGCGATAATAATAATAGTAATAACAATAATAATAACAGTTGTAGCGATAATAATAATAGTAAAAAGGATTTATAATAATAGTTATATGGATAAAGACAAGAGTAATACGGATAGTAACAATAGTAATAAGAATAATAATAACAGTTATAGCGATAATAATAATAGTAACAAGAATAATAATAACAGTTATAGCGATAATAATAATAATAATAAGGATAATAATAATGGTTATAAGGATAAATACAAGAGGAATAGGGATAATAGTAATAGTAATAAGAATAATAATAACTGTTATAGCGATAATAATAATAGTTATAAGGAGAAAGACAAGAGGAATAGGGATAATAATAATAGTAACAATAATAATAACAACAGTTATAGCGATAATAATAATAATAATAAGGATAATAATAATAGTTATAAGGATAAAGACAAGAGGAATAGGGATAGTAACAATAGAATAACCATAATAATAACAGTTATAGCGATAATGATAATAGTATAAAGGATAATAATAACAGTTATAGCGATAATAATTATAGTAATAAGGATAATAATAACAGTTATAAGGATAAAGACAAGAGTAATACGGACAGTAATAATAGTAACAAGAATAATAATAACAGTTATAGCGATAATAATAATAGTAACAAGGATAATAATAATAGTTATAAGGAGGAAGACAAGAGGAATAGGGATAATAATAATAGTAACAAGAATAATAATAACAGTTATAGCGATAATAATAATAGTGTTAAGGATAATAATAATAGTTATAAGGATAAAGACAAGAGTAATACGGATAGCAACAATAGAATAAGGATAATAATAACAGTTTTAGCGATAATAATAATAGTATTAAGGAGAAAGACAAGAGGAATAGGGATAATAATAATAGTAACAAGAATAATAACAACAGTAATAGCGATAATAATAATAGTAAAAAGGATTAATAATAATAGTTATATGGATAAAGACAAGAGTAATACGGATAGTAACAATAGTAATAAGAATAATAATAACAGTTATAGCGATAATAATAATAGTAACAAGAATAATAATAACAGTTATAGCGATAATAATAATAATAATAAGGATAATAATAAAAGTTATAAGGAGAAAGACAAGAGGAATAGGGATAATAATAATAGTAACAAGAATAATAGTAACAGTTATAGCGATAATAATAATAGTATTAAGGATAAAGGCAAGAGTAATAGGGATAATAATAATAGTAACAAGAATAATAATAACAGTTATAGCGATAATAATAATAGTATTAAGGATAAAGGCAAGAGTAATACGGATAGTAACAATAGAATAAACATAATAATAACAGTTATAGCGATAATAATAATAGTAATAACAATAATAATAACAGTTATAGCGATAATAATAATAGTAATAAGGATTAATAATAATAGTTATATGGATAAAGACAAGAGCGATACGGATAGTAAGAATAGTAATAAGAATAATAATAACAGTTATAGCGATAATAATAATAGTAATAAGGATAATAATAACAGTTATAGCGATAATAATAATAATAATAATAATAAGGATAATAATAATAGTTATAAGGATAAGGACAAGAGGAATAGGGATAATAGTAATAGTAATAAGAATAATAATAACAGTTATAGCGATAATAATAATAATAATAAGGATAAAAATAATAGGTATAAGGAGAAAGACAAGAGGAATAGGGATAATAATAATAGTAACAAGAATAATAACAACAGTTATAGCGATAATAATAATAGTAACAAGAATAATAATAACAGTTATAGCGATAATAATAATAATAATAAGGATAATAATAATAGTTATAAGGATAAATACAAGAGGAATAGGGATAATAGTAATAGTAATAAGAATAATAATAACAGCTATAGCGATTATAATAATAGTTATAATGATAAAGGCAAGAGTAATACGGATAGTAACAATAGAATAAACATAATAATAACAGTTATAGCGATAATAATAATAGTAATAAGGATAATAATAACAGATATAGCGATAATAATAATAGTAACAAGAATAATAATAACAGTTACAGCGATAATAATAATAATAATAAGGATAATAATAATAGTTATAAGGAGAAAGACAAGAGGAATAGGGATAATAATAATAGTAACAAGAATAATAGTAACAGTTATAGCGATAATAATAATAATAATAAGGATAATAATAATAGTTATAAGGAGGAAGACAAAAGGAATAGGGATAATAATAATAGTAACAAGAATAATAATAACAGTTATAGCGATAATAATAATAGTATTAAGGATAATAATAACAGTTATAGCGATAATAATAATAGTAATAAGGATAATAGTAATAGTAATAAGAATAATAATAACAGTTATAGCGATAATAATAATAGTTATAAGGAGAAAGACAAGAGGAATAGGGATAATAATAATAGTAACAAGAATAATAGTAACAGTTATAGCGATAATAATAATAGTAATAAGGATAATAATAATAGTTATAAGGATATAGACAAGAGGAATAGGGATAATAGTAAGAGTAATAAGAATAATAATAACAGTTATAGCGATAATAATAATAATAATAATAAGGATAATAATAATAGTTATAAGGAGGAAGACAAGAGGAATAGGGATAATAATAATAGTAACAAGAATAATAATAACAGTTATAGCGATAATAATAATAGTGTTAAGGATAATAATAATAGTTATAACGATAAAGACGAGGCCAATAGGGATAATAATAATAGTAATAAGAATAATAATAACAGTTATTAGCGATAATAATAATAGTTATAAGGATAAAGACAAGAGTAATAGGGATAGTAACCATAGAATAACCATAATAATAACAGTTATAGCGATAATAATAATAGTAATAAGGATAATAATAATAGTTATAAGGATAAAGACAAGGGCAATAGCGATAATAATTATTAATAATAATAGTCATAACAATAATAATAACAGTTGTAGCGATAATAATAATAGTATTAAGGATAAAGACAAGAGTAATACGGATAGTAACAATAGAATAAGGATAATAATAACAGTTTTAGCGATAATAATTATAGTAATATGGATAATAATAATAGTTATAAGGATAAAGACAAGGCCAATAGGGATAATAATAATAGTAATAAGGATAAAGACAAGAGGAATAGGGATAATAGTAATAGTAACAAGAATAATAATAACAGTTATAGCGATAATAATAATAGTTATAAGGATATAGACAAGATAATAGGGATAGTAACGATAGAATACGCATAATAATAACAGTTATAGCGATAATAATAATAGTAATAAGGATAATAATAACAGTTATAGCGATAATAATAATAGTATTAAGGATAAAGGCAAGAGTAATACGGACAGTAATAATAGTAATAAGAATAATAATAACAGTTATAGCGATAATAATAATAGTTATAAGGATATAGACAAGAGTAATAGGGATAGTAACAATAGAATAAGCATAATAATAACAGTTATAGCGATAATAATAATAGTAATAAGGATAATAATAATAGTTATAAGGATATAGACAAGAGTAATAGGGATAGTAACAATAGAATAAGCATAATAATAACAGTTATAGCGATAATAATAATAATAGTTATAAGGATAAAGACAAGAGGTATAGGGATAATAGTAATAGTAATAAGAATAATAATAACAGTTATAGCGATAATAATAATAGTTATAAGGATATAGACAAGAGTAATAGGGATAGTAACAATAGAATAAGCATAATAATAACAGTTATAGCGATAATAATAATAATAATAAGGATAATAATAATAGTTATAAGGATAAAGACAAGAGGAATAGGATTATAGTAATAGTAATAAGAATAATAATAACAGTTATAGCGATAATAATAATAGTTATAAGGATAAAGACAAGAGGAATAGGGATAATAGTAATAGTAATAAGAATAATAATAACAGTTATAGCGATAATAATAATAGTTATAAGGATATAGACAAGAGTAATAGGGATAGTAACAATAGAATAAGCATAATAATAACAGTTATTGCGATAATGATAATAATAATAAGGATAATAATAATAGTTATAAGGATAAAGACAAGAGGAATAGGGATAATAGTAATAGTAATGAGAATAATAATAACAGTTATAGCGATAATAATAATAATAATAATAAGGATAATAATAATAGTTATAAGGAAAAAGACAAGAGGAATAGGGATAATAGTAATAGTAATAAGAATAATAATAACAGTTATAGCGATAATAATAATAGTAATAAGAATAATAATAACAGTTAAAGCGATAATAATAGTAGTAATAAGAATAATAATACCAGTTATAGCGATAATAATAATAGTATTAAGGATAATAATAACAGTTATTGCGATAATAATAATAGTTATAAGGAGAAAGACAAGAGGAATAGGTATAATATAATAGTAACAAGAATAATAATAACAGTTATAGCGATAATAATAATAGTATTAAGGATAAAGACAAGAGTAATACGGATAGTAACAATAGTAACAAGAATAATAATAACAGTTATAGCGATAATAATAATAGTATTAAGGATAATAATAACAGTTATAGCGATAATTATAATAATAATAAGGATAATAATAATAGTTGTAAGGAGAAAGACAAGAGGAATAGGGATAATAATAATAGAATAAGCATGATAATAACAGTTATAGCGATAATAATAATCGTAATAACAATAATAATAACAGTTATAGCGATAATAATAATAGTAATAAGAATAATAATAACAGTTATAGCGATAATAATAATAGTAATAAGGATAATAATAATAGTTATAAGGATAAAGACAAGAGTAATAGGGATAGTAACAATAGAATAACCATAATAATAACAGTTATAGCGATAATAATAATAGTAATAAGAATAATAATAACAGTTATTAGCGACAATAATAATAGTTATAAGGAGCAAGACAAGAGTAATAGAGATAGTAACAATAGAATAAGCATAATAATAACAGTTATAGCGATAATAATAATAGTAATAAGAATAATAATAACAGTTATAGCGATAATAACATAGATATAAGGATAAAGACAAGAGGAATAGGGATAATAGTAATAGTAATAAGAATAATAATAACAGTTATAGCGATAATAATAATAATAATAAGGATAATAATAAAAGTTATAGCGATAATAATAATAGTAATAAGGATAATAATAACAGTTATAGCGATAATAATAATAGTATTAAGGATAAAGGCAAGAGTAATACGGACAGTAATAATAGTACTAAGAATAATAATAACAGTTATAGCGATAATAATAATAGTTATAAGGATATAGACAAGAGTAATAGGGATAGTAACAATAGAATAAGCATAATAATAACAGTTATAGCGATAATAATAATAGTAATAAGGATAATAATAATAGTTATAAGGATATAGACAAGAGTAATAGGGATAGTAACAATAGAATAAGCATAATAATAACAGTTATAGCGATAATAATAATAATAGTTATAAGGATAAAGACAAGAGGTATAGGGATAATAGTAATAGTAATAAGAATAATAATAACAGTTATAGCGATAATAATAATAGTTATAAGGATATAGACAAGAGTAATAGGGATAGTAACAATAGAATAAGCATAATAATAACAGTTATAGCGATAATAATAATAATAATAAGGATAATAATAATAGTTATAAGGATAAAGACAAGAGGAATAGGATTATAGTAATAGTAATAAGAATAATAATAACAGTTATAGCGATAATAATAATAGTTATAAGGATAAAGACAAGAGGAATAGGGATAATAGTAATAGTAATAAGAATAATAATAACAGTTATAGCGATAATAATAATAGTTATAAGGATATAGACAAGAGTAATAGGGATAGTAACAATAGAATAAGCATAATAATAACAGTTATTGCGATAATGATAATAATAATAAGGATAATAATAATAGTTATAAGGATAAAGACAAGAGGAATAGGGATAATAGTAATAGTAATGAGAATAATAATAACAGTTATAGCGATAATAATAATAATAATAATAAGGATAATAATAATAGTTATAAGGAAAAAGACAAGAGGAATAGGGATAATAGTAATAGTAATAAGAATAATAATAACAGTTATAGCGATAATAATAATAGTAATAAGAATAATAATAACAGTTAAAGCGATAATAATAGTAGTAATAAGAATAATAATACCAGTTATAGCGATAATAATAATAGTATTAAGGATAATAATAACAGTTATTGCGATAATAATAATAGTTATAAGGAGAAAGACAAGAGGAATAGGTATAATATAATAGTAACAAGAATAATAATAACAGTTATAGCGATAATAATAATAGTATTAAGGATAAAGACAAGAGTAATACGGATAGTAACAATAGTAACAAGAATAATAATAACAGTTATAGCGATAATAATAATAGTATTAAGGATAATAATAACAGTTATAGCGATAATTATAATAATAATAAGGATAATAATAATAGTTGTAAGGAGAAAGACAAGAGGAATAGGGATAATAATAATAGTAACAAGAATAATAGTAACAGTTAGAGCGATAATAATAATAGTAATAAGGATAATAATAATAGTTATAAGGATATAGACAAGAGGAATAGGGATAATAGTAAGAGTAATAAGAATAATAATAACAGTTATAGCGATAATAATAATAATAATAAGGATAATAATAATAGTTATAAGGAGGAAGACAAGAGGAATAGGGATAATAATAATAGTAACAAGAATAATAATTACAGTTATAGCGATAATAATAATAGTATTAAGGATAAAGACAAGAGTAATACGGACAGTAATAATAGTAACAAGAATAATAATAACAGTTATAGCGATAATAATAATAATAATAAGGATAATAATAATAGTTATAAGGATAAATACAAGAGGAATAGGGATAATAGTAATAGTAATAAGAATAATAATAACAGTTATAGCGATTATAATAATAGTTATAATGATAAAGGCAAGAGTAATACGGATAGTAACAATAGAATAAACATAATAATAACAGTTATAGCGATAATAATAATAGTAATAAGGATAATAATAACAGATATAGCGATAATAATAATAGTAACAAGAATAATAATAACAGTTATAGCGATAATAATAATAGTAATAAGGATAATAATAATAGTTATAAGGATAAATACAAGAGGAATAGGGATAATAGTAATAGTAATAAGAATAATAATAACAGTTATAGCGATAATAATAATAGTTATAATGATAAAGGCAAGAGTAATACGGATAGTAACAATAGAATAAACATAATAATAACAGTTATAGCGATAATAATAATAGTAATAAGGATAATAATAACAGTTATAGCGATAATAATAATAGTAACAAGAATAATAGTAACAGTTATAGCGATAATAATAATAATAATAAGGATAATAATAATAGTTATAAGGAGGAAGACAAAAGGAATAGGGATAATAATAATAGTAACAAGAATAATAATAACAGTTATAGCGGTAATAATAATAGTATTAAGGATAAAGGCAAGAGTAATACGGATAGTAACAATAGAATAAACATAATAATAACAGTTATAGCGATAATAATAATAGTAATAAGGATAATAATAACAGTTATAGCGATAATAATAATAATAATAAGGATAATAATAATAGTTATAAGGATAAAGACACGAGGAATAGGGATAATAGTAATAGTAATAAGAATAATAATAACAGTTATAGCGATAATAATAATAATAATAAGGATAATAATAATAGGTACAAGGAGAAAGACAAGAGGAATAGGGATAATAATAATAGTAACAAGAATAATAATAACAGTTATAGCGATCATAATAATAGTATTAAGGATAAAGACAAGAGTAATACGGACAGTAATAATAGTAACAAGAATAATAATAACAGTTATAGCGATAATAATAATAGTATTAAGGATAATAATAACAGTTATAGCGATAATAATAATAGTATTAAGGATAATAATAATAGTAATAAGGATAATAGTAATAGTAATAAGAATAATAATAACAGGTATAGCGATAATAATAATAGTTATAAGGAGAAAGACAAGAGGAATAGGGATAATAATAATAGTAACAAGAATAATAGTAACAGATATAGCGATAATAATAATAGTATTAAGGAGAAAGACAAGAGGAATAGGGATAATAATAATAGTAACAAGAATAATAACAACAGTAATAGCGATAATAATAATAATAATAAGGATAATAATAATAGTTATAAGGATAAATACAAGAGGAATAGGGATAATAGTAATAGTAATAAGAATAATAATAACAGTTATAGCGATTATAATAATAGTTATAATGATAAAGGCAAGAGTAATACGGATAGTAACAATAGAATAAACATAATAATAACAGTTATAGCGATAATAATAATAGTAATAAGGATAATAATAACAGATATAGCGATAATAATAATAGTAACAAGAATAATAATAACAGTTATAGCGATAATAATAATAGTAATAAGGATAATAATAATAGTTATAAGGATAAATACAAGAGGAATAGGGATAATAGTAATAGTAATAAGAATAATAATAACAGTTATAGCGATAATAATAATAGTTATAATGATAAAGGCAAGAGTAATACGGATAGTAACAATAGAATAAACATAATAATAACAGTTATAGCGATAATAATAATAGTAATAAGGATAATAATAACAGTTATAGCGATAATAATAATAGTAACAAGAATAATAGTAACAGTTATAGCGATAATAATAATAATAATAAGGATAATAATAATAGTTATAAGGAGGAAGACAAAAGGAATAGGGATAATAATAATAGTAACAAGAATAATAATAACAGTTATAGCGGTAATAATAATAGTATTAAGGATAAAGGCAAGAGTAATACGGATAGTAACAATAGAATAAACATAATAATAACAGTTATAGCGATAATAATAATAGTAATAAGGATAATAATAACAGTTATAGCGATAATAATAATAATAATAAGGATAATAATAATAGTTATAAGGATAAAGACACGAGGAATAGGGATAATAGTAATAGTAATAAGAATAATAATAACAGTTATAGCGATAATAATAATAATAATAAGGATAATAATAATAGGTACAAGGAGAAAGACAAGAGGAATAGGGATAATAATAATAGTAACAAGAATAATAATAACAGTTATAGCGATCATAATAATAGTATTAAGGATAAAGACAAGAGTAATACGGACAGTAATAATAGTAACAAGAATAATAATAACAGTTATAGCGATAATAATAATAGTATTAAGGATAATAATAACAGTTATAGCGATAATAATAATAGTATTAAGGATAATAATAATAGTAATAAGGATAATAGTAATAGTAATAAGAATAATAATAACAGGTATAGCGATAATAATAATAGTTATAAGGAGAAAGACAAGAGGAATAGGGATAATAATAATAGTAACAAGAATAATAACAACAGTTATAGCGATAATAATAATAGTAAAAAGGATTAATAATAATAGTTATATGGATAAAGACAAGAGTAATACGGATAGTAACAATAGTAATAAGAATAATAATAACAGTTATAGCGATAATAATAATAGTAATAACAATAATAATAACAGTTATAGCGATAATAATAATAGTAATAAGGATAATAATAACAGTTATAGCGATAATAATATTAATAATAATAATAAGGATAATAATAATAGTTATAAGGATAAGGACAAGAGGAATAGGGATAATAGTAATAGTAATAAGAATAATAATAACAGTTATAGCGATAATAATAATAATAATAAGGATAAAAATAATAGGTATAAGGAGAAAGACAAGAGGAATAGGGATAATAATAATAGTAATAAGAATAATAATAACAGTTATAGCGATAATAATAATAGTAACAAGAATAATAATAACAGTTATAGCGATAATAATAATAATAATAAGGATAATAATAATAGTTATAAGGATAAATACAAGAGGAATAGGGATAATAGTAATAGTAATAAGAATAATAATAACTGTTATAGCGATAATAATAATAGTTATAAGGAGAAAGACAAGAGGAATAGGGATAATAATAATAGTAACAATAATAATAACAACAGTTATAGCGATAATAATAATAATAATAAGGATAATAATAATAGTTATAAGGATAAAGACAAGAGGAATAGGGATAGTAACAATAGAATAACCATAATAATAACAGTTATAGCGATAATGATAATAGTATAAAGGATAATAATAACAGTTATAGCGATAATAATTATAGTAATAAGGATAATAATAACAGTTATAAGGATAAAGACAAGAGTAATACGGACAGTAATAATAGTAACAAGAATAATAATAACAGTTATAGCGATAATAATAATAGTAACAAGGATAATAATAATAGTTATAAGGAGGAAGACAAGAGGAATAGGGATAATAATAATAGTAACAAGAATAATAATAACAGTTATAGCGATAATAATAATAGTGTTAAGGATAATAATAATAGTTATAAGGATACAGACAAGAGTAATACGGATAGCAACAATAGAATAAGGATAATAATAACAGTTTTAGCGATAATAATAATAGTATTAAGGAGAAAGACAAGAGGAATAGGGATAATAATAATAGTAACAAGAATAATAACAACAGTAATAGCGATAATAATAATAGTAAAAAGGATTAATAATAATAGTTATATGGATAAAGACAAGAGTAATACGGATAGTAACAATAGTAATAAGAATAATAATAACAGTTATAGCGATAATAATAATAGTAACAAGAATAATAATAACAGTTATAGCGATAATAATAATAATAATAAGGATAATAATAAAAGTTATAAGGAGAAAGACAAGAGGAATAGGGATAATAATAATAGTAACAAGAATAATAGTAACAGTTATAGCGATAATAATAATAGTATTAAGGAGAAAGACAAGAGGAATAGGGATAATAATAATAGTAACAAGAATAATAACAACAGTAATAGCGATAATAATAATAGTAAAAAGGTTTAATAATAATAGTTATATGGATAAAGACAAGAGTAATACGGATAGTAACAATAGTAATAAGAATAATAATAACAGTTATAGCGATAATAATAATAGTAACAAGAATAATAATAACAGTTATAGCGATAATAATAATAATAATAAGGATAATAATAAAAGTTATAAGGAGAAAGACAAGAGGAATAGGGATAATAATAATAGTAACAAGAATAATAGTAACAGTTATAGCGATAATAATAATAGTATTAAGGATAAAGGCAAGAGTAATAGGGATAATAATAATAGTAACAAGAATAATAATAACAGTTATAGCGATAATAATAATAGTAATAAGGATAATAATAATAGTTATAAGGATAAATACAAGAGGAATAGGGATAATAGTAATAGTAATAAGAATAATAATAACAGTTATAGCGATAATAATAATAGTTATAATGATAAAGGCAAGAGTAATACGGATAGTAACAATAGAATAAACATAATAATAACAGTTATAGCGATAATAATAATAGTAATAAGGATAATAATAACAGTTATAGCGATAATAATAATAGTAACAAGAATAATAGTAACAGTTATAGCGATAATAATAATAATAATAAGGATAATAATAATAGTTATAAGGAGGAAGACAAAAGGAATAGGGATAATAATAATAGTAACAAGAATAATAATAACAGTTATAGCGGTAATAATAATAGTATTAAGGATAAAGGCAAGAGTAATACGGATAGTAACAATAGAATAAACATAATAATAACAGTTATAGCGATAATAATAATAGTAATAAGGATAATAATAATAGTTATAAGGATATAGACAAGAGGAATAGGGATAATAGTAATAGTAATAAGAATAATAATAACAGTTATAGCGATAATAATAATCATAATAAGGATAATAATAATAGTTATAAGGAGAAAGACAAGAGGAATAGGGATAATAATAATAGTAACAAGAATAATAATAACAGTTATAGCGATAATAATAATAGTGTTAAGGATAATAATAATAGTTATAAGGATAAAGACAAGAGTAATAGGGATAGTAACAATAGAATAACCATAATAATAACAGTTATAGCGATAATAATAATAGTAATAAGGATAATAATAACAGATATAGCGATAATAATAATAGTAACAAGAATAATAATAACAGTTATAGCGATAATAATAATAATAATAAGGATAATAATAATAGTTATAAGGAGGAAGACAAGAGGAATAGGGATAATAATAATAGTAACAAGAATAATAGTAACAGTTATAGCGATAATAATAATAATAATAAGGATAATAATAATAGTTATAAGGAGGAAGACAAAAGGAATAGGGATAATAATAATAGTAACAAGAATAATAATAACAGTTATAGCGATAATAATAATAGTATTAAGGATAATAATAACAGTTATAGCGATAATAATAATAGTATTAAGGATAATAATAATAGTAATAAGGATAATAGTAATAGTAATAAGAATAATAATAACAGTTATAGCGATAATAATAATAGTTATAAGGAGAAAGACAAGAGGAATAGGGATAATAATAATAGTAACAAGAATAATAGTAACAGTTAGAGCGATAATAATAATAGTAATAAGGATAATAATAATAGTTATAAGGATATAGACAAGAGGAATAGGGATAATAGTAAGAGTAATAAGAATAATAATAACAGTTATAGCGATAATAATAATAATAATAAGGATAATAATAATAGTTATAAGGAGGAAGACAAGAGGAATAGGGATAATAATAATAGTAACAAGAATAATAATAACAGTTATAGCGATAATAATAATAGTGTTAAGGATAATAATAATAGTTATAAGGATAAAGACAAGAGTAATAGGGATAGTAACAATAGAATAACCATAATAATAACAGTTATAGCGATAATAATAATAGTATAAAGGATAATAATAACAGTTATAGCGATAATAATTATAGTAATAAGGATAATAATAATAGTTATAACGATAAAGACAAGGCCAATAGGGATAATAATAATAGTAATAAGAATAATAATAACAGTTATTAGCGATAATAATAATAGTTATAAGGATAAAGACAAGAGTAATAGGGATAGTAACCATAGAATAACCATAATAATAACAGTTATAGCGATAATAATAATAGTAATAAGGATAATAATAATAGTTATAAGGATAAAGACAAGGGCAATAGCGATAATAATAATAGTAATAACAATAATAATAACAGTTGTAGCGATAATAATAATAGTAAAAAGGATTAATAATAATAGTTATATGGATAAAGACAAGAGTAATACGGATAGTAACAATAGTAATAAGAATAATAATAACAGTTATAGCGATAATAATAATAGTAACAAGAATAATAATAACAGTTATAGCGATAATAATAATAATAATAAGGATAATAATAAAAGTTATAAGGAGAAAGACAAGAGGAATAGGGATAATAATAATAGTAACAAGAATAATAGTAACAGTTATAGCGATAATAATAATAGTATTAAGGATAAAGGCAAGAGTAATAGGGATAATAATAATAGTAACAAGAATAATAATAACAGTTATAGCGATAATAATAATAGTATTAAGGATAAAGGCAAGAGTAATACGGATAGTAACAATAGAATAAACATAATAATAACAGTTATAGCGATAATAATAATAGTAATAACAATAATAATAACAGTTATAGCGATAATAATAATAGTAATAAGGATTAATAATAATAGTTATATGGATAAAGACAAGAGCGATACGGATAGTAAGAATAGTAATAAGAATAATAATAACAGTTATAGCGATAATAATAATAGTAATAAGGATAATAATAACAGTTATAGCGATAATAATAATAATAATAATAATAAGGATAATAATAATAGTTATAAGGATAAGGACAAGAGGAATAGGGATAATAGTAATAGTAATAAGAATAATAATAACAGTTATAGCGATAATAATAATAATAATAAGGATAAAAATAATAGGTATAAGGAGAAAGACAAGAGGAATAGGGATAATAATAATAGTAACAAGAATAATAACAACAGTTATAGCGATAATAATAATAGTAACAAGAATAATAATAACAGTTATAGCGATAATAATAATAATAATAAGGATAATAATAATAGTTATAAGGATAAATACAAGAGGAATAGGGATAATAGTAATAGTAATAAGAATAATAATAACAGTTATAGCGATTATAATAATAGTTATAATGATAAAGGCAAGAGTAATACGGATAGTAACAATAGAATAAACATAATAATAACAGTTATAGCGATAATAATAATAGTAATAAGGATAATAATAACAGATATAGCGATAATAATAATAGTAACAAGAATAATAATAACAGTTACAGCGATAATAATAATAATAATAAGGATAATAATAATAGTTATAAGGAGAAAGACAAGAGGAATAGGGATAATAATAATAGTAACAAGAATAATAGTAACAGTTATAGCGATAATAATAATAATAATAAGGATAATAATAATAGTTATAAGGAGGAAGACAAAAGGAATAGGGATAATAATAATAGTAACAAGAATAATAATAACAGTTATAGCGATAATAATAATAGTATTAAGGATAATAATAACAGTTATAGCGATAATAATAATAGTAATAAGGATAATAGTAATAGTAATAAGAATAATAATAACAGTTATAGCGATAATAATAATAGTTATAAGGAGAAAGACAAGAGGAATAGGGATAATAATAATAGTAACAAGAATAATAGTAACAGTTATAGCGATAATAATAATAGTAATAAGGATAATAATAATAGTTATAAGGATATAGACAAGAGGAATAGGGATAATAGTAAGAGTAATAAGAATAATAATAACAGTTATAGCGATAATAATAATAATGATAAGGATAATAATAATAGTTATAAGGAGGAAGACAAGAGGAATAGGGATAATAATAATAGTAACAAGAATAATAATAACAGTTATAGCGATAATAATAATAGTGTTAAGGATAATAATAATAGTTATAACGATAAAGACGAGGCCAATAGGGATAATAATAATAGTAATAAGAATAATAATAACAGTTATTAGCGATAATAATAATAGTTATAAGGATAAAGACAAGAGTAATAGGGATAGTAACCATAGAATAACCATAATAATAACAGTTATAGCGATAATAATAATAGTAATAAGGATAATAATAATAGTTATAAGGATAAAGACAAGGGCAATAGCGATAATAATTATTAATAATAATAGTCATAACAATAATAATAACAGTTGTAGCGATAATAATTATAGTAATATGGATAATAATAATAGTTATAAGGATAAAGACAAGGCCAATAGGGATAATAATAATAGTAATAAGGATAAAGACAAGAGGAATAGGGATAATAGTAATAGTAACAAGAATAATAATAACAGTTATAGCGATAATAATAATAGTTATAAGGATATAGACAAGATAATAGGGATAGTAACGATAGAATACGCATAATAATAACAGTTATAGCGATAATAATAATAGTAATAAGGATAATAATAACAGTTATAGCGATAATAATAATAGTATTAAGGATAAAGGCAAGAGTAATACGGACAGTAATAATAGTAATAAGAATAATAATAACAGTTATAGCGATAATAATAATAGTTATAAGGATATAGACAAGAGTAATAGGGATAGTAACAATAGAATAAGCATAATAATAACAGTTATAGCGATAATAATAATAGTAATAAGGATAATAATAATAGTTATAAGGATATAGACAAGAGTAATAGGGATAGTAACAATAGAATAAGCATAATAATAACAGTTATAGCGATAATAATAATAATAGTTATAAGGATAAAGACAAGAGGTATAGGGATAATAGTAATAGTAATAAGAATAATAATAACAGTTATAGCGATAATAATAATAGTTATAAGGATATAGACAAGAGTAATAGGGATAGTAACAATAGAATAAGCATAATAATAAAAGTTATAGCGATAATAATAATAATAATAAGGATAATAATAATAGTTATAAGGATAAAGACAAGAGGAATAGGATTATAGTAATAGTAATAAGAATAATAATAACAGTTATAGCGATAATAATAATAGTTATAAGGATAAAGACAAGAGGAATAGGGATAATAGTAATAGTAATAAGAATAATAATAACAGTTATAGCGATAATAATAATAGTTATAAGGATATAGACAAGAGTAATAGGGATAGTAACAATAGAATAAGCATAATAATAACAGTTATAGCGATAATAATAATAATAATAATAAGGATAATAATAATAGTTATAAGGAAAAAGACAAGAGGAATAGGGATAATAGTAATAGTAATAAGAATAATAATAACAGTTATAGCGATAATAATAATAGTAATAAGAATAATAATAACAGTTAAAGCGATAATAATAATAGTAATAAGGATAATAATAATAGTTATAAGGATATAGACAAGAGTAATAGGGATAGTAACAATAGAATAAGCATAATAATAACAGTTATAGCGATAATAATAATAATAGTTATAAGGATAAAGACAAGAGGTATAGGGATAATAGTAATAGTAATAAGAATAATAATAACAGTTATAGCGATAATAATAATAGTTATAAGGATATAGACAAGAGTAATAGGGATAGTAACAATAGAATAAGCATAATAATAACAGTTATAGCGATAATAATAATAATAATAAGGATAATAATAATAGTTATAAGGATAAAGACAAGAGGAATAGGATTATAGTAATAGTAATAAGAATAATAATAACAGTTATAGCGATAATAATAATAGTAATAAGAATAATAATAACAGTTATAGCGATAATAACATAGATATAAGGATAAAGACAAGAGGAATAGGGATAATAGTAATAGTAATAAGAATAATAATAACAGTTATAGCGATAATAATAATAATAATAAGGATAATAATAAAAGTTATAGCGATAATAATAATAGTAATAAGGATAATAATAACAGGTATAGCGATAATAATAATAATAATAATAAGGATAATAATAATAGTTATAAGGAAAAAGACAAGAGGAAAAGGGATAATGGTAATAGTAATAAGAATAATAATAACAGTTATAGCGATAATAATAATAGTAATAACGATAATAATAATAGTTATAAGGATAAAGACAAGAGTAATAGGGATAGTAACAATAGAATAACCATAATAATAACAGTTATAGCGATAATAATAATAGTAATAAGAATAATAATAACAGTTATTAGCGACAATAATAATAGTTATAAGGAGAAAGACAAGAGTAATAGAGATAGTAACAATAGAATAAGCATAATAATAACAGTTATAGCGATAATAATAATAGTAATAAGAATAATAATAACAGTTATAGCGATAATAACATAGATATAAGGATAAAGACAAGAGGAATAGGGATAATAGTAATAGTAATAAGAATAATAATAACAGTTATAGCGATAATAATAATAATAATAAGGATAATAATAAAAGTTATAGCGATAACAATAATAGTAATAAGGATAATAATAACAGTTATAGCGATAATAATAATAGTATTAAGGATAAAGGCAAGAGTAATACGGACAGTAATAATAGTACTAAGAATAATAATAACAGTTATAGCGATAATAATAATAGTTATAAGGATATAGACAAGAGTAATAGGGATAGTAACAATAGAATAAGCATAATAATAACAGTTATAGCGATAATAATAATAGTAATAAGGATAATAATAATAGTTATAAGGATATAGACAAGAGTAATAGGGATAGTAACAATAGAATAAGCATAATAATAACAGTTATAGCGATAATAATAATAATAGTTATAAGGATAAAGACAAGAGGTATAGGGATAATAGTAATAGTAATAAGAATAATAATAACAGTTATAGCGATAATAATAATAGTTATAAGGATATAGACAAGAGTAATAGGGATAGTAACAATAGAATAAGCATAATAATAACAGTTATAGCGATAATAATAATAATAATAAGGATAATAATAAAAGTTATAGCGATAATAATAATAGTAATAAGGATAATAATAACAGGTATAGCGATAATAATAATAATAATAATAAGGATAATAATAATAGTTATAAGGAAAAAGACAAGAGGAAAAGGGATAATGGTAATAGTAATAAGAATAATAATAACAGTTATAGCGATAATAATAATAGTAATAAGAATAATAATAACAGTTATTAGCGACAATAATAATAGTTATAAGGAGAAAGACAAGAGTAATAGAGATAGTAACAATAGAATAAGCATAATAATAACAGTTATAGCGATAATAATAATAGTAATAAGAATAATAATAACAGTTATAGCGATAATAACATAGATATAAGGATAAAGACAAGAGGAATAGGGATAATAGTAATAGTAATAAGAATAATAATAACAGTTATAGCGATAATAATAATAATAATAAGGATAATAATAAAAGTTATAGCGATAATAATAATAGTAATAAGGATAATAATAACAGTTATAGCGATAATAATAATAGTATTAAGGATAAAGGCAAGAGTAATACGGACAGTAATAATAGTACTAAGAATAATAATAACAGTTATAGCGATAATAATAATAGTTATAAGGATATAGACAAGAGTAATAGGGATAGTAACAATAGAATAAGCATAATAATAACAGTTATAGCGATAATAATAATAGTAATAAGGATAATAATAATAGTTATAAGGATATAGACAAGAGTAATAGGGATAGTAACAATAGAATAAGCATAATAATAACAGTTATAGCGATAATAATAATAATAGTTATAAGGATAAAGACAAGAGGTATAGGGATAATAGTAATAGTAATAAGAATAATAATAACAGTTATAGCGATAATAATAATAGTTATAAGGATATAGACAAGAGTAATAGGGATAGTAACAATAGAATAAGCATAATAATAACAGTTATAGCGATAATAATAATAATAATAAGGATAATAATAATAGTTATAAGGATAAAGACAAGAGGAATAGGATTATAGTAATAGTAATAAGAATAATAATAACAGTTATAGCGATAATAATAATAGTTATAAGGATAAAGACAAGAGGAATAGGGATAATAGTAATAGTAATAAGAATAATAATAACAGTTATAGCGATAATAATAATAGTTATAAGGATATAGACAAGAGTAATAGGGATAGTAACAATAGAATAAGCATAATAATAACAGTTATTGCGATAATGATAATAATAATAAGGATAATAATAATAGTTATAAGGATAAAGACAAGAGGAATAGGGATAATAGTAATAGTAATGAGAATAATAATAACAGTTATAGCGATAATAATAATAATAATAATAAGGATAATAATAATAGTTATAAGGAAAAAGACAAGAGGAATAGGGATAATAGTAATAGTAATAAGAATAATAATAACAGTTATAGCGATAATAATAATAGTAATAAGAATAATAATAACAGTTAAAGCGATAATAATAATAGTATTAAGGATAATAATAACAGTTATTGCGATAATAATAATAGTTATAAGGAGAAAGACAAGAGGAATAGGTATAATATAATAGTAACAAGAATAATAATAACAGTTATAGCGATAATAATAATAGTATTAAGGATAAAGACAAGAGTAATACGGATAGTAACAATAGTAACAAGAATAATAATAACAGTTATAGCGATAATAATAATAGTATTAAGGATAATAATAACAGTTATAGCGATAATTATAATAATAATAAGGATAATAATAATAGTTGTAAGGAGAAAGACAAGAGGAATAGCGATAATAATAATAGAATAAGCATGATAATAACAGTTATAGCGATAATAATAATCGTAATAACAATAATAATAACAGTTATAGCGATAATAATAATAGTACTAAGAATAATAATAACAGTTATAGCGATAATAATAATAGTTATAAGGATATAGACAAGAGTAATAGGGATAGTAACAATAGAATAAGCATAATAATAACAGTTATAGCGATAATAATAATAGTAATAAGGATAATAATAATAGTTATAAGGATATAGACAAGAGTAATAGGGATAGTAACAATAGAATAAGCATAATAATAACAGTTATAGCGATAATAATAATAATAGTTATAAGGATAAAGACAAGAGGTATAGGGATAATAGTAATAGTAATAAGAATAATAATAACAGTTATAGCGATAATAATAATAGTTATAAGGATATAGACAAGAGTAATAGGGATAGTAACAATAGAATAAGCATAATAATAACAGTTATAGCGATAATAATAATAATAATAAGGATAATAATAAAAGTTATAGCGATAATAATAATAGTAATAAGGATAATAATAACAGGGTATAGCGATAATAATAATAATAATAATAAGGATAATAATAATAGTTATAAGGAAAAAGACAAGAGGAAAAGGGATAATGGTAATAGTAATAAGAATAATAATAACAGTTATAGCGATAATAATAATAGTAATAAGGATAATAATAATAGTTATAAGGATAAAGACAAGAGTAATAGGGATAGTAACAATAGAATAACCATAATAATAACAGTTATAGCGATAATAATAATAGTAATAAGAATAATAATAACAGTTATTAGCGACAATAATAATAGTTATAAGGAGAAAGACAAGAGTAATAGAGATAGTAACAATAGAATAAGCATAATAATAACAGTTATAGCGATAATAATAATAGTAATAAGAATAATAATAACAGTTATAGCGATAATAACATAGATATAAGGATAAAGACAAGAGGAATAGGGATAATAGTAATAGTAATAAGAATAATAATAACAGTTATAGCGATAATAATAATAATAATAAGGATAATAATAAAAGTTATAGCGATAATAATAATAGTAATAAGGATAATAATAACAGTTATAGCGATAATAATAATAGTATTAAGGATAAAGGCAAGAGTAATACGGACAGTAATAATAGTACTAAGAATAATAATAACAGTTATAGCGATAATAATAATAGTTATAAGGATATAGACAAGAGTAATAGGGATAGTAACAATAGAATAAGCATAATAATAACAGTTATAGCGATAATAATAATAGTAATAAGGATAATAATAATAGTTATAAGGATATAGACAAGAGTAATAGGGATAGTAACAATAGAATAAGCATAATAATAACAGTTATAGCGATAATAATAATAATAGTTATAAGGATAAAGACAAGAGGTATAGGGATAATAGTAATAGTAATAAGAATAATAATAACAGTTATAGCGATAATAATAATAGTTATAAGGATATAGACAAGAGTAATAGGGATAGTAACAATAGAATAAGCATAATAATAACAGTTATAGCGATAATAATAATAATAATAAGGATAATAATAATAGTTATAAGGATAAAGACAAGAGGAATAGGATTATAGTAATAGTAATAAGAATAATAATAACAGTTATAGCGATAATAATAATAGTTATAAGGATAAAGACAAGAGGAATAGGGATAATAGTAATAGTAATAAGAATAATAATAACAGTTATAGCGATAATAATAATAGTTATAAGGATATAGACAAGAGTAATAGGGATAGTAACAATAGAATAAGCATAATAATAACAGTTATTGCGATAATGATAATAATAATAAGGATAATAATAATAGTTATAAGGATAAAGACAAGAGGAATAGGGATAATAGTAATAGTAATGAGAATAATAATAACAGTTATAGCGATAATAATAATAATAATAATAAGGATAATAATAATAGTTATAAGGAAAAAGACAAGAGGAATAGGGATAATAGTAATAGTAATAAGAATAATAATAACAGTTATAGCGATAATAATAATAGTAATAAGAATAATAATAACAGTTAAAGCGATAATAATAGTAGTAATAAGAATAATAATACCAGTTATAGCGATAATAATAATAGTATTAAGGATAATAATAACAGTTATTGCGATAATAATAATAGTTATAAGGAGAAAGACAAGAGGAATAGGTATAATATAATAGTAACAAGAATAATAATAACAGTTATAGCGATAATAATAATAGTATTAAGGATAAAGACAAGAGTAATACGGATAGTAACAATAGTAACAAGAATAATAATAACAGTTATAGCGATAATAATAATAGTATTAAGGATAATAATAACAGTTATAGCGATAATTATAATAATAATAAGGATAATAATAATAGTTGTAAGGAGAAAGACAAGAGGAATAGGGATAATAATAATAGAATAAGCATGATAATAACAGTTATAGCGATAATAATAATCGTAATAACAATAATAATAACAGTTATAGCGATAATAATAATAGTAATAAGAATAATAATAACAGTTATAGCGATAATAATAATAGTAATAAGGATAATAATAATAGTTATAAGGATAAAGACAAGAGTAATAGGGATAGTAACAATAGAATAACCATAATAATAACAGTTATAGCGATAATAATAATAGTAATAAGAATAATAATAACAGTTAAAGCGATAATAATAGTAGTAATAAGAATAATAATACCAGTTATAGCGATAATAATAATAGTATTAAGGATAATAATAACAGTTATTGCGATAATAATAATAGTTATAAGGAGAAAGACAAGAGGAATAGGTATAATATAATAGTAACAAGAATAATAATAACAGTTATAGCGATAATAATAATAGTATTAAGGATAAAGACAAGAGTAATACGGATAGTAACAATAGTAACAAGAATAATAATAACAGTTATAGCGATAATAATAATAGTATTAAGGATAATAATAACAGTTATAGCGATAATTATAATAATAATAAGGATAATAATAATAGTTGTAAGGAGAAAGACAAGAGGAATAGGGATAATAATAATAGAATAAGCATGATAATAACAGTTATAGCGATAATAATAATCGTAATAACAATAATAATAACAGTTATAGCGATAATAATAATAGTAATAAGAATAATAATAACAGTTATAGCGATAATAATAATAGTAATAAGGATAATAATAATAGTTATAAGGATAAAGACAAGAGTAATAGGGATAGTAACAATAGAATAACCATAATAATAACAGTTATAGCGATAATAATAATAGTAATAAGAATAATAATAACAGTTATTAGCGACAATAATAATAGTTATAAGGAGAAAGACAAGAGTAATAGAGATAGTAACAATAGAATAAGCATAATAATAACAGTTATAGCGATAATAATAATAGTAATAAGAATAATAATAACAGTTATAGCGATAATAACATAGATATAAGGATAAAGACAAGAGGAATAGGGATAATAGTAATAGTAATAAGAATAATAATAACAGTTATAGCGATAATAATAATAATAATAAGGATAATAATAAAAGTTATAGCGATAATAATAATAGTAATAAGGATAATAATAACAGGTATAGCGATAATAATAATAATAATAATAAGGATAATAATAATAGTTATAAGGAAAAAGACAAGAGGAAAAGGGATAATGGTAATAGTAATAAGAAAAATAATAACAGTTATAGCGATAATAATAATAGTAATAATGATAAAGGCAAGAGCAATACGGACAGTAATAATAGTAACAAGAATAATAATAATAACAGTTATAGCGATAATAATAATAGTCATAAGGATAATGATAATAGTTATAAGGATAAAGACAAGAGTAATAGGGATAGTAACAATAGAATAAGCATAATAATAACAGTTATAGCGATAATAATAATAATAATAATGATAATAATAATAGATACAAGGATAAATACAAGAGGAATAGGGATAATAGTAATAGTAATAAGAATAATAATAACAGTTATAGCGATAATAATAATAGTTATAATGATAAAGGCAAGAGTAATACGGACAGTAATAATAGTAACAAGAATAATAATAATAACAGTTATAGCGATAATAATAATAGTCATAAGGATAATGATAATAGTTATAAGGATAAAGACAAGAGTAATAGGGATAGTAACAATAGAATAAGCATAATAATAACAGTTATAGCGATAATAATAATAGTAATAAGGATAATAATAACAGTTATAGCGATAATAATAATAATAATAAGGATAATAATAACAGTTATAGCGATAATAATAATAATAATAAGGATAATAATAATAGTTATAAGGATAAAGACAAGAGGAATTGGGATAATAGTAATAGGAATAAGAATAATAATAACAGTTATAGCGATAATAATAATAATAATAAGGATAATAATAATAGTAATAAGGATAATAATAACAGGTATAGCGATAATAATAATAATAATAATAAGGATAATAATAATAGTTATAAGGATAAAGACAAGAGGAATAGGGATAATGGTAATAGTAATAAGAATAATAATAACAGTTATAGCGATAATAATAGTAATAATAATAAGGATAATAATAATGGTTATAAGGATAAAGACAAGACGAATAGGGATAATGGTAATAGTAATAAGAATAATAACAACAGTTATAGCGATAATAATAATAATAATAAGGATAATAATAATAGTTATAAGGAGAAAGACAAGAGGAATAGGGATAATAATAATAGTAACAAGAATAATAATAACAGTTATAGCGATAATAATAATAGTATTAAGGATAAAGGCAAGAGTAATACGGACAGTAATAATAGTAACAAGAATAATAATAACAGTTATTAGCGATAATAATAATAGTTATAAGGATAAAGACAAGAGTAATAGGGATAATAGTAATAGTAATAAGAATAATAATAACAGTTATAGCGATAATAATAATAGTTATAAGGATATAGACAAGAGTAATAGGGATAGTAACAATAGAATAAGGATAACAATAACAGTTATAGCGATAATAATAATAGTAATAAGGATAATAATAATAGTTATAAGGATAAGTACAAGAGTAATAAGGATAGTAACAATAGAATAAGCATAATAATAACAGTTATAGCGATAATAATAATAGTAATAGGGATAATAATAACAGTTATAGCGGTAATAATAATAGTAATAAGGATAATAATAACAGTTATAGCGATAATAATAATAGTAATAAGGATAATAATAATAGTTATAAGGATAAATACAAGAGTAATAGGGATAGTAACAATAGAATAAGCATAATAATAACAGTTATAGCGATAATAATAATAGTAATAAGAATAATAATAACAGTCATAGCGATAATAATAATAGTAATAAGAATAATAATAACAGTTATAGCGATAATAATAATAGTAATAAGAATAATAATAACAGTTATGGCGATAATAATAATAGTTATAAGGAGAAAGACAAGAGGAATAGGGCTAATAAAAATAGTAACAAGAATAATAACAACAGTTATAGCGATAATAATAATAATAATAAGGATAATAATAATAGTTATAAGGAGAAAGACAAGAGGAATAGGGATAATAATAATAGTAACAAGAATAATAATAACAGTTATAGCGATAATAATAATAATAATAAGGATAATAATAACAGTTATAGCGATAATAATAATAGTAATAAGGATAATAATAACAGGTATAGCGATAATAATAATAATAATAATAAGGATAATAATAATAGTTATAAGGATAAAGACAAGAGGAATAGGGATAATAGTAATAGTAACAAGAATAATAATAACAGTTATAGCGATAATAATAATAGTTATAAGGATATAGACAAGATAATAGGGATAGTAACGATAGAATACGCATAATAATAACAGTTATAGCGATAATAAAAATAGTAACAAGAATAATAACAACAGTTATAGCGATAATAATAATAATAGTTATAAGGAGAAAGACAAGAGGAATAGGTATAATATAATAGTAACAAGAATAATAATAACAGTTATTGCGATAATAATAATAGTATTAAGGATAAAGACAAGAGTAATACGGATAGTAACAATAGTAACAAGAATAATAATAACAGTTATAGCGATAATAATAATAGTAATAAGGATAATAATAATAGTTATAAGGATAAAGACAAGAGTAATAGGGATAGTAACAATAGAATAACCATACTAATAACAGTTATAGCGATAATAATAATAGTAATAAGGATAATAATAATAGTTATAAGGATATAGACAAGAGTAATAGGGATAGTAACAGTAGAATAAGCATAATAATAACAGTTATAGCGATAATAATAATAGTAATAAGGATAATAATAACAGTTATAGCGATAATAATAATAGTAATAAGGATAATAATAATAGTTATAAGGATATAGACAAGAGTAATAGGAATGGTAACAATAGAATAAGCATAATAATAACAGTTATAGCGATAATAATAATAATAATAAGGATAATAATAATAGTTATAGGGAGAAAGACAAGAGGAATAGGGCTAATAAAAATAGTAACAAGAATAATAACAACAGCTATAGCGATAATAATAATAATAGTTATAAGGAGAAAGACAAGAGGAATAGGTATAATATAATAGTAACAAGAATAATAATAACAGTTATTGCGATAATAATAATAGTATTAAGGATAAAGACAAGAGTAATACGGATAGTAACAATAGTAACAAGAATAATAATAACAGTTATAGCGATAATAATAATAGTATTAAGGATAATAATAACAGTTATAGCGATAATAATAATAATAATAAGGATAATAATAATAGTTGTAAGGAGAAAGACAAGAGGAATAGGGATAATAGTAATAGAATAAGCATGATAATAACAGTTATAGCGATAATAATAATCGTAATAACAATAATAATAACAGTTATAGCGATAATAATAATAGTAATAAGAATAATAATAACAGTTATAGCGACAATAATAATAGTTATAAGGAGAGAGACAAGAGGAATAGGGCTAATAAAAATAGTAACAAGAATAATAACAACAGTTATAGCGATAATAATAATAATAATAAGGATAATAATAATAGTTATAAGGAGAAAGACAAGAGGAATAGGGATAATAATAATAGTAACAAGAATAATAATAACAGTTATAGCGATAATAATAATAGTATTAAGTATAAAGGCAAGAGTAATACGGACAGTAATAATAGTAACAAGAATAATAATAACAGTTATAGCGATAATAATAATAGTATTAAGGTTAAAGGCAAGAGTAATACGGACAGTAATAATAGTAACAAGAATAATAATAACAGTTATAGCGATAATAATAATAGTAATAAGGATAATAATAATAGTTATAAGGATAAAGACAAGAGTAATAGGGATAGTAACAATAGAATAACCATACTAATAACAGTTATAGCGATAATAATAATAGTAATAAGGATAATAATAATAGTTATAAGGATATAGACAAGAGTAATAGGAATGGTAACAATAGAATAAGCATAATAATAACAGTTATAGCGATAATAATAATAGTATTAAGTATAAAGGCAAGAGTAATACGGACAGTAATAATAGTAACAAGAATAATAATAACAGTTATAGCGATAATAATAATAGTATTAAGGTTAAAGGCAAGAGTAATACGGACAGTAATAATAGTAACAAGAATAATAATAACAGTTATAGCGATAATAATAATAGTAATAAGGATAATAATAATAGTTATAAGGATAAAGACAAGAGTAATAGGGATAGTAACAATAGAATAACCATACTAATAACAGTTATAGCGATAATAATAATAGTAATAAGGATAATAATAATAGTTATAAGGATATAGACAAGAGTAATAGGAATGGTAACAATAGAATAAGCATAATAATAACAGTTATAGCGATAATAATAATAATAATAAGGATAATAATAATAGTTATAGGGAGAAAGACAAGAGGAATAGGGCTAATAAAAATAGTAACAAGAATAATAACAACAGTTATAGCGATAATAATAATAATAATAAGGATAATAATAATAGTTATAAGGAGAAAGACAAGAGGAATAGGGATAATAATAATAGTAACAAGAATAATAATAACAGTTATAGCGATAATAATAATAGTATTAAGGATAAAGGCAAGAGTAATACGGACAGTAATAATAGTAACAAGAATAATAATAACAGTTATAGCGATAATAATAATAGTAACAAGAATAATAATAACAGTTATAGCGATAATAATAATAGTAATAAGGATAATAATAACAGTTATAGCGATAATAACAATAATAATAATAATAAGGATAATAATAATAGTTATAAGGATAAAGACAAGAGGAATAGGGATAATAGTAATAGTAACAAGAATAATAATAACAGTTATAGCGATAATAATAATAGTAATAAGGATAATAATAATAGTTATATGGATATAGACAAGATAATAGGGATAGTAACAATAGAATAAGCATAATAATAACAGTTATAGCGATAATAATAATAGTAATAAGTATAATAATAACAGTTATAGCGATAATAATAATAATAATAAGGATAATAATAATAGTTATAGCGATAATAATAATAGTTATAAGGAGAAAGACAAGAGGAATAGGGATAATAATAATAGTAACAAGAGTAATAATAGTATTAAGGATAAAGGCAAGAGTAATACGGACAGTAATAATAGTAACATGAATAATCATAACAGTTATAGCGATAATAATAATAGTAATAAGGATAATAATAATAGTTATAAGCATATACACAAGAGTAATAGGGATAGTAACAATAGAATAAGCATGATAATAACAGTTATAGCGATAATAATAATAGTTATAAGGATAAAGACAAGAGGAATAGGGATAATAGTAATAGTAACAAGAATAATAATAACAGTTATAGCGATAATAATAATAGTTATAAGGATATAGACAAGATAATAGGGATAGTAACGATAGAATACGCATAATAATAACAGTTATAGCGATAATAATAATAGTAATAAGGATAATAATAACAGTTATAGCGATAATAATAATAATAATAATAATAAGGATAATAATAATAGTTATAAGGATAAAGACAAGAGGAATAGGGATAATAGTAATAGTAACAAGAATAATATTAACAGTTATAGCGATAATAATAATAGTAATAAGGATAATAATAATAGTTATATGGATATAGACAAGATAATAGGGATAGTAACAATAGAATAAGCATAATAATAACAGTTATAGCGATAATAATAATAGTAATAAGTATAATAACAACAGTTATAGCGATAATAATAATAATAATAGGGATAATAATAATAGTTATAAGGAGAAAGACAAGAGGAATAGGGATAATAATAATAGTAACAAGAGTAATAATAGTATTAAGGATAAAGGCAAGAGTAATACGGACAGTAATAATAGTAACATGAATAATAATAACAGTTATAGCGATAATAATAATAGTAATAAGGATAATAATAATAGTTATAAGCATATAGACAAGAGTAATAGGGATAGTAACAATAGAATAAGCATAATAATAACAGTTATAGCGATAATAATAATAGTAACAAGAATAATAATAACAGTTATAGCGATAATAATAATAATAATAAGGATAATAATAACAGTTATAGCGATAATAATAATAGTAATAAGGATAATAATAACAGGTATAGCGATAATAATAATAGTTATAAGGATATAGACAAGATAATAGGGATAGTAACAATAGAATAAGCATAATAATAACAGTTATAGCGATAATAATAATAGTAATAAGGATAATAATAATAGTTATAAGGATATAGACAAGAGTAATAGGGATAGTAACAGTAGAATAAGCATAATAATAACAGTTATAGCGATAATAATAATAGTAATAAGGATAATAATAACAGTTATAGCGATAATAATAATAGTAATAAGGATAATAATAATAGTTATAAGGATATAGACAAGAGTAATAGGAATGGTAACAATAGAATAAGCATAATAATAACAGTTATAGCGATAATAATAATAATAATAAGGATAATAATAATAGTTATAGGGAGAAAGACAAGAGGAATAGGGCTAATAAAAATAGTAACAAGAATAATAACAACAGCTATAGCGATAATAATAATAATAGTTATAAGGAGAAAGACAAGAGGAATAGGTATAATATAATAGTAACAAGAATAATAATAACAGTTATTGCGATAATAATAATAGTATTAAGGATAAAGACAAGAGTAATACGGATAGTAACAATAGTAACAAGAATAATAATAACAGTTATAGCGATAATAATAATAGTATTAAGGATAATAATAACAGTTATAGCGATAATAATAATAATAATAAGGATAATAATAATAGTTGTAAGGAGAAAGACAAGAGGAATAGGGATAATAATAATAGAATAAGCATGATAATAACAGTTATAGCGATAATAATAATCGTAATAACAATAATAATAACAGTTATAGCGATAATAATAATAGTAATAAGAATAATAATAACAGTTATAGCGACAATAATAATAGTTATAAGGAGAGAGACAAGAGGAATAGGGCTAATAAAAATAGTAACAAGAATAATAACAACAGTTATAGCGATAATAATAATAATAATAAGGATAATAATAATAGTTATAAGGAGAAAGACAAGAGGAATAGGGATAATAATAATAGTAACAAGAATAATAATAACAGTTATAGCGATAATAATAATAGTATTAAGGATAAAGGCAAGAGTAATACGGACAGTAATAATAGTAACAAGAATAATAATAACAGTTATAGCGATAATAATAATAGTAACAAGAATAATAATAACAGTTATAGCGATAATAATAATAGTAATAAGGATAATAATAACAGTTATAGCGATAATAACAATTATAATAATAATAAGGATAATAATAATAGTTATAAGGATAAAGACAAGAGGAATAGGGATAATAGTAATAGTAACAAGAATAATAATAACAGTTATAGCGATAATAATAATAGTAATAAGGATAATAATAATAGTTATATGGATATAGACAAGATAATAGGGATAGTAACAATAGAATAAGCATAATAATAACAGTTATAGCGATAATAATAATAGTAATAAGTATAATAATAACAGTTATAGCGATAATAATAATAATAATAAGGATAATAATAATAGTTATAGCGATAATAATAATAGTTATAAGGAGAAAGACAAGAGGAATAGGGATAATAATAATAGTAACAAGAGTAATAATAGTATTAAGGATAAAGGCAAGAGTAATACGGACAGTAATAATAGTAACATGAATAATCATAACAGTTATAGCGATAATAATAATAGTAATAAGGATAATAATAATAGTTATAAGCATATACACAAGAGTAATAGGGATAGTAACAATAGAATAAGCATGATAATAACAGTTATAGCGATAATAATAATAGTTATAAGGATATAGACAAGATAATAGGGATAGTAACGATAGAATACGCATAATAATAACAGTTATAGCGATAATAATAATAGTAATAAGGATAATAATAACAGTTATAGCGATAATAATAATAATAATAATAATAAGGATAATAATAATAGTTATAAGGATAAAGACAAGAGGAATAGGGATAATAGTAATAGTAACAACAATAATATTAACAGTTATAGCGATAATAATAATAGTAATAAGGATAATAATAATAGTTATATGGATATAGACAAGATAATAGGGATAGTAACAATAGAATAAGCATAATAATAACAGTTATAGCGATAATAATAATAGTAATAAGTATAATAATAACAGTTATAGCGATAATAATAATAATAATAAGGATAATAATAATAGTTATAAGGAGAAAGACAAGAGGAATAGGGATAATAATAATAGTAACAAGAGTAATAATAGTATTAAGGATAAAGGCAAGAGTAATACGGACAGTAATAATAGTAACATGAATAATAATAACAGTTATAGCGATAATAATAATAGTAATAAGGATAATAATAATAGTTATAAGCATATAGACAAGAGTAATAGGGATAGTAACAATAGAATAAGCATAATAATAACAGTTATAGCGATAATAATAATAGTAACAAGAATAATAATAACAGTTATAGCGATAATAATAATAATAATAAGGATAATAATAACAGTTATAGCGATAATAATAATAGTAATAAGGATAATAATAACAGGTATAGCGATAATAATAATAGTTATAAGGATATAGACAAGATAATAGGGATAGTAACGATAGAATACGCATAATAATAACAGTTATAGCGATAATAATAATAGTAATAAGGATAATAATAACAGTTATAGCGATAATAATAATAGTATTAAGGATAAAGGCAAGAGTAATACGGACAGTAATAATAGTAATAAGAATAATAATAACAGTTATAGCGATAATAATAATAGTTATAAGGATATAGACAAGAGTAATAGGGATAGTAACAATACAATAAGCATAATAATAACAGTTATAGCGATAATAATAATAGTAATAAGTATAATAATAACAGTTATAGCGAGAAAGACAAGAGGAATAGGGCTAATAAAAATAGTAACAAGAATAATAACAACAGTTATAGCGATAATAATAATAATAGTTATAAGGAGAAAGACAAGAGGAATAGGTATAATATAATAGTAACAAGAATAATAATAACAGTTATTGCGATAATAATAATAGTATTAAGAATAAAGACAAGAGTAATACGGATAGTAACAATAGTAACAAGAATAATAATAACAGTTATAGCGATAATAATAATAGTAATAAGGATAATAATAATAGTTATAAGGATATAGACAAGAGTAATAGGGATAGTAACAATAGAATAAGCATAATAATAACAGTTATAGCGATAATAATAATAGTAATAAGGATAATAATAACAGTTATAGCGATAATAATAATAGTAATAAGGATAATAATAACAGTTATAGCGATAATAATAATAGTAATAAGGATAATAATAATAGTTATAAGGATATAGACAAGAGTAATAGGAATGGTAACAATAGAATAAGCATAATAATAACAGTTATAGCGATAATAATAATAATAATAAGGATAATAATAATAGTTATAGGGAGAAAGACAAGAGGAATAGGGCTAATAAAAATAGCAACAAGAATAATAACAACAGTTATAGCGATAATAATAATAATAGTTATAAGGAGAAAGACAAGAGGAATAGGTATAATATAATAGTAACAAGAATAATAATAACAGTTATTGCGATAATAATAATAGTATTAAGGATAAAGACAAGTGTAATACGGATAGTAACAATAGTAACAAGAATAATAATAACAGTTATAGCGATAATAATAGTAGTAATAAGGATAATAATAATAGTTATAAGGATATAGACAAGAGTAATAGGAATGGTAACAATAGAATAAGCATAATAATAACAGTTATAGCGATAATAATAATAATAATAAGGATAATAATAATAGTTATAGGGAGAAAGACAAGAGGAATAGGGCTAATAAAAATAGTAACAAGAATAATAACAACAGTTATAGCGATAATAATAATAATAGTTATAAGGAGAAAGACAAGAGGAATAGGTATAATATAATAGTATCAAGAATAATAATAACAGTTATTGCGATAATAATAATAGTATTAAGGATAAAGACAAGAGTAATACGGATAGTAACAATAGTAACAAGAATAATAATAACAGTTATTAGCGATAATAATAATAGTATTAAGGATAATAATAACAGTTATAGCGATAATAATAATAATAATAATAATAAGGATAATAATAATAGTTATAAGGATAAAGACCAGAGGAATGGGGATAATAGTAATAGTAATAAGAATAATAATAACAGTTATAGCGATAATAATAATAGTAATAAGGATAATAATAACAGTTGTAGCGATAATAATAATAGTAAGAAGGATAATAATAACAGTTATAGCGATAATAATAATAATAAAGAGGATAATAATAATAGTTATAAGGATAAAGACAAGAGGAATGGGGATAATAGTAATAGTAACAAGAATAATAATAACAGTTATAGCGATAATAATAATAGTAATAAGGATAATAATAACAGTTATAGCGATAATAATAATAATAATAATAATAAGGATAATAATAATAGTTATAAGGAGAAAGACAAGGGGAATAGGGATAATAATAATAGTAACAAGAATAATAATAGCAGTTATAGCGATAATAATAATAGTTATAAGGAGAAAGGCAAGAGGAATAGGGATAATAATAATAGTAACAAGAATAATAATAACAGTAATAGCGATAATAATAATAGTATTAAGGATAAAGGCATGAGTAATACGGACAGTAATAATAGTAACAAGAATAATAATAACAGTTATAGCGATAATAATAATAGTAATAAGGATAATAATAATAGTTATAAGGATAAAGAAAGGAGGAATAGGGATAATAGTAATAGTAATAAGAATAATAATAACAGTTATAGCGATAATAATAATAGTAATAAGAATAATAATAACAGTTGAAGCGATAATAATAATAGTAATAAGAATAATAATAACAGTTATAGCGATAATAATAATAGTATTAATGATAATAATAACAGTTATAGCGATAATAATAATAGTTATAAGGAGAAAGACAAGAGGAATAGGGATAATAATAATAGTAACAAGAATAATAATAACAGTTATAGCGATAATAATAATAGTATTAAGGATAAAGGCAAGATAATAGGGATAGTAACGATAGAATACGCATAATAATAACAGTTATAGCGATAATAATAATAGTAATAAGGATAATAATAACAGTTATAGCGATAATAATAATAGTATTAAGGATAAAGGCAAGAGTAATACGGACAGTAATAATAGTAACAAGAATAATAATAACAGTTGTAGCGATAATAATAACAGTTATAGCGATAATAATAATAGTATTAAGGATAATAATAACAGTTATAGCGATAATAATAATAGTTATAAGGAGAAAGACAAGAGGAATAGGGATAATAATAATAGTAACAAGAATAATAATAACAGTTATTGCGATAATAATAATAGTATTAACGATAAAGGCAAGAGTAATACGGACAGTAATAATAGTAACATGAATAATAATAACAGTTATAGCGATAATAATAATAGTAATAAGGATAATAATAATAGTTATAATGATATAGACAAGATAATAGGGATAGTACCAATAGAATAAGCATAATAATAACAGTTATAGCGATAATAATAATAGTAATACGGATAATAATAACAGTTATAGCGATAATAATAATAGTATTAAGGATAAAGGCAAGAGTAATACGGACAGTAATAATAGTAACAAGAATAATAATAACAGTTATAGCGATAATAATAATAGTAATAAGGATAATAATAATAGTTATAAGGATATAGACAAGAGTAATAGGGATAGTAACAATAGAATAAGCATAATAATAACAGTTATAGCGATAATAATAATAATAGTTATACGGATAAAGACAAGAGGTATAGGGATAATAGTAATAGTAATAAGAATAATAATAACAGTTATAGCGATAATAATAATAGTTATAAGGATATAGACAAGAGTAATAGGGATAGTAACAATAGAATAAGCATAATAATAACAGTTATAGCGATAATAATAATAATAATAATAATAATAAGGATAATAATAATAGTTATAAGGATAAAGACAAGAGGAATGGGGATAATAGTAATAGTAATAAGAATAATGATAACAGTTATAGCGATAATAATAATAGTAATAAGGATAATAATAATAGTTATAAGGAGAAAGACAAGAGGAATAGGGATAATAATAATAGTAACAAGAATAATAATAACAGTTATAGCGATAATAATAATAGTATTAAGGATAAAGGCAAGAGTAATACGGACAGTAATAATAGTAACAAGAATAATAATAACAGTTATAGCGATAATAATAATAATAATAAGGATAATAATAATAGTTATAAGGATAAAGACAAGAGGAATGGGGATAGTAACAATAGAATAAGCATAATAATAACAGTTATAGCGATAATAATAATAATAATAAGGATAATAATAATAGATATAAGGATAAAGACAAGAGGAATAGGATTATAGTAATAGTAATAAGAATAATAATAACAGTTATAGCGATAATAATAATAGTTATAAGGATAAAGACAAGAGGAATAGGGATAGTAACGATAGAATACGCATAATAATAACAGTTAAAGCGATAATAATAATAGTAATAAGGATAATAATAACAGTTATAGCGATAATAATAATAGTATTAAGGATAAAGGCAAGAGTAATACGGACAGTAATAATAGTAACAAGAATAATAATAACAGTTATAGCGATAATAATAATAGTAATAAGGATAATAATAATAGTTATAAGGATATAGACAAGAGTAATAGGGATAGTAACAATAGAATAAGCATAATAATAACAGTTATAGCGATAATAATAATAATAATAAGGATAATAATAATAGATATAAGGATAAAGACAAGAGGAATAGGATTATAGTAATAGTAATAAGAATAATAATAACAGTTATAGCGATAATAATAATAGTTATAAGGATAAAGACAAGAGGAATAGGGATAATAGTAATAGTAATAAGAATAATAATAACAGTTATAGCGATAATAATAATAGTATTAAGGATAATAATAACAGTTATAGCGATAATAATAATAGTTATAAGGAGAAAGACAAGAGGAATAGGGATAATAATAATAGTAACAAGAATAATAATAACAGTTATTGCGATAATAATAATAGTATTAACGATAAAGGCAAGAGTAATACGGACAGTAATAATAGTAACATGAATAATAATAACAGTTATAGCGATAATAATAATAGTAATAAGCATAATAATAATAGTTATAATGATATAGACAAGATAATAGGGATAGTAACAATAGAATAATCATAATAATAACAGTTATAGCGATAATAATAATAGTAATACGGATAATAATAAGAGTTATAGCGATAATAATAATAGTATTAAGGATAAATGCAAGAGTAATACGGACAGTAATAATAGTAACAAGAATAATAATAACAGTTATAGCGATAATAATAATAGTAATAAGGATAATAATAATAGTTATAAGGATATAGACAAGAGTAATAGGGATAGTAACAATAGAATAAGCATGATAATAATAATAGTTATAAGGATAAAGACAAGAGGAATAGGGATAATAGTAATAGTAACAAGAATAATAATAACAGTTATAGTGATAATAATAATAGTAATAAAAATAATAATAACAGTTAAAGCGATAATAATAATAGTAATAAGAATAATAATAACAGTTATAGCGATAATAATAATAGTTATAAGGAGAAAGACAAGAGGAATAGGGATAATAATAATAGTATTAACGATAAAGGCAAGAGTAATACGGACAGTAATAATAGTAACATGAATAATAATAACAGTTATAGCGATAATAATAATAGTAATAAGAATAATAATAATAGTTATAATGATATAGACAAGATAATAGGGATGGTAACAATAGAATAAGCATAATAATAACAGTTATAGCGATAATAATAATAGTAATACGGATAATAATAACAGTTATAGCGATAATAATAATAGTATTAAGGATAAATGCAAGAGTAATACGGACAGTAATAATAGTAACAAGAATAATAATAACAGTTATAGCGATAATAATAATAGTAATAATGATAATAATAATAGTTATAAGGATATAGACAAGAGTAATAGGGATAGTAACAATAGAATAAGCATAATAATAACAGTTATAGCGATAATAATAATAGTAATAAGGATAATAATAACAGTTATAGCGATAATAATAATAATAATAATAATAATAATAATAGTTATAAGGATAAAGACAAGAGGAATGGGGATAATAGTAATAGTAATAAGAATAATAATAACAGTTATAGCGATAATAATAATAGTAATAAGGATAATAATAACAGTTATAGCGATAATAATAATAATAATAATAATAATAATAAGGATAATAATAATAGTTATAAGGATAAAGACAAGAGGAATAGGGATAATAGTAATAGTAATAAGAATATTAATAACAGTTATAGCGATAATAATAATAGTAATAAGGATAATAATAACAGTTATAGCGATAATAATAATAATAATAAGGATAATAATTATAGTTATAGCGATAATAATAATAATAATAAGGATAATAATAATAGTTATAGCGATAATAATAATAGTTATAAGGAGAAAGACAAGAGGAATAGGGATAATAATAATAGTAACAAGAATAATAATAGTATTAAGGATAAAGGCAAGAGTAATACGGACAGTAATAATAGTAACATGAATAATAATAACAGTTATAGCGATAATAATAACAGTAATAAGGATAATAATAATAGTTATAAGGATATAGACAAGAGTAATAGGGATAGTAACAATAGAATAAGCATGATAATAATAATAGTTATAAGGATAAAGACAAGAGGAATAGGGATAATAGTAATTGTAACAAGAATAATAATAACAGTTATAGCGATAATAATAATAGTTATAAGGATATAGACAAGATAATAGGGATAGTAACGATAGAATACGCATAAGAATAACAGTTATAGCGATAATAATAATAGTAATAAGGATAATAATAACAGTTATAGCGATAATAATAATAGTAACAAGAATAATAATAACAGTTATAGCGATAATAATAATAGTATTAAGGATAAAGGCAAGAGTAATACGGACAGTAATAATACTAACAAGAATAATAATAACAGTTATAGCGATAATAATAATAATAATAAGGATAATAATAATAGTTATAAGGATAAAGGAAGGAGGAATAGGGATAATAGTAATAGTAATAAGAATAATAATAACAGTTATAGCGATAATAATAATAGTAATAAGAATAATAATAACAGTTGAAGCGATAAGAATAATAGTAATAAGAATAATAATAACAGTTATAGCGATAATAATAATAGTATTAATGATAATAATAACAGTTATAGCGATAATAATAATAGTTATAAGGAGAAAGACAAGAGGAATAGGGATAATA